>JAODAC010005513.1:3733-30170 GCA_027575185.1 Mimaenictus wilsoni
GGATGATCATTATTTGTGTGTTGATGGCCAGTATTTGGCCTTTTGATGTTAAATTCTAAACATGCCTGGAGTGGACCCGAACTGTGTTGGAGTAATCGTATTTCGTAGAAGCGCGTAGCGAAAAGCAAAAGTTTGTATCGTGGTAGTTATAGGCGAATTGTGTTAGTTATTAGGATATTGTGAATATTGAAGTTTAAAAACAGTTTATAACAATATATTCTCTCGACTAGTAATTTAGAGTAGTTCAAGAGGCAACTCGTACATTTTAGTAGTTTGCATTTCAAAAATACCAGAGAACTTGCAATAACGAATGTTATCCATTTCTCTAATAATCTATAAAGTGGTATAAACTGCTCATTATGCGAAACAAGCAAGGTATTGCTTCGACAATCTGGCCCTACGCAGCAGGTTGCTGGATAAGCACCGCACGTGCCGAGGCTCGAAGTGGCGTGTAAGATGCTAAAGTCGCAAATCCTTGAGCGACTCTCTCAATTTTTTCTGTACTATTATTGTTCATCTATCATGAATTACCGAGATTGAAGGACTGTTCATAGAGCTAGAAGACAACCATAATAGTCATTGAAATGTTAACTTACTTAAAACTGGTTAAAATTGGTTAGAGATGTTTAGAAATCGATAGAAATTGAACTGATACATGCTCAACTCGACTCGTCTATAGAGAATCGATTCGAAGTGACTTATTTGGCGATAAAATCATTCATCCACAATGTTATAGTTTCATATTCATATTCATGTGCATTTCACAGTTTCACATAATGACTTAAAAGATATAGAGCGTGATATCGACGTAAAGTTAACACGTAATCACCATATTCGTACGTAATGCGGGCGGAAAATGTTCGCGGCTCGTATAGCATTGCACCGTTTTATTGCCAGTCACATATTAATTCTATTTCCGTTGGTGCATTAAAGCGGCTGTAAATTGCATCAGACAAACCGCCGAATATTGCAAACAGTATTTACTTAAATCAAGTTTCTCTCTCAATTCCGAAATGACAACTATTTTACTCCTTAGACAATTCTCTTCGTTTAAGAATGGAACCTCATTTAGCATGTTATTTTTTATGAATAGTCACAATAGCCCAACTATATAAAAGTATTCTGTCAAACTTTGGAGTCCATAGCTATAGTATTTACGAAGTTATTAGCTTGTAACGCCCATAAAAATATAGATAATCAGTTATGGATCAGACTTTAAACGCGCGTCTTTTCGCAGGATTATTTTCGGGTCTTGCGTACACGATTAAGGAAAATCTATTAAATCGATTTGGCTGAGTAATAGCTCATTTTATAGACAATTAAATAGACTAGAATATGACATTAATTATTTTTGAACAAGTATATATTTACAAATTTTTTCGTGTTTTTAAACAGATTATATGCGAATAATGCTCTTTGAGTTTAAAACTGTCTATGACATATAATTTTAATGTAATATTTTGAAAATACTCCACGTCATATTCAAGAAAATTTTATAACCTTTACAAAAACATTTTGACTTTTCGATTTTCATCAAAATTAAGGACGCTAGAGTGTACGCAACTGAACGTGTACAGAACTGAACTAAAGAAAACGGGGCGATATAAATATGACATCACTTTATATCTTAAATATAAATTGTTTAATTTGAAAAATTTACATTACATTGGTGAATTATACATTAAATTGTCATCTACACTTCAAACCGTTTTGAGCTATAGTACCTGGGAAAATAAAAACTTGAAAATCATGTATTTTTTTGGGTAATTTTCCTCCTTATCTTGTAAAACAACTTTCAGAAAATCCTCACTTTAAACATTGTCAATCATTTAATTCGGTCGCTGTTTTACCAAAAAATATTGTTACGGCCAAACAACAGGGCCTTCTTAATATAAATAATATTACATCAAGTCGCCCCTTCAAACATCATAAACGGTGGCATATCATAAGAAAAAGTCAGTCGACATTGGGCTATTGCAGTCGACATTTCGCCTTTGTACTCAATAATATACCTAGCCGCTGCATCCGCATCGACAATTCAATACTTGGCCATTTATTGGCAATGTCAAATATTTGTTCGCATAATGAACAAATAAAATAAGTGAGTCACACCAGTGGCCTTGTTCAAGTTACTAAACAAATATCGTTTGAATCGTTATTATACCTCGTTTAACGAATATTTTATTAATATACTCTCATAGCCTTTAAATATTTTAATTCTCTTCTCAATTTTAGCACTAGACTAGATTCGTGCCGAGCAAATTAAATTCGAATTCGTGATTAATTGCGAATATATTGATTTTCAATTCATACGTGCATTCATTGTTATTTTATGTCACATAAACCAATCCGTACAGTTGTATTTGCTTCGCATCGTCGTTGCTGCATGCAGCTGACATCGCTCATTTTCACTTGAACGTCAAACGTTTGAACGTATAAACTCGTCTAAATTCGCCATAAATCCAGCTTGAAGTCTCTCTCCCTCTCTCTTTCATCGTTTTGCGAGGTATTTCACATCGCACGTCGCCTAATAATCACCGTTCCACGCCATAATTCGCCTTTCAACTTCCTCACCATTCCACACCCATCCTCACCGTTAACGACAATACGTAATAAACGTGGCGATATTCCTAAAGGGAATGCTCTATTATTGCAGGCATATGTGCCTGCAGGTGCTTGCTGCACGTACAGCTAAATACCATCCGCTATCTCTTTAATCCTCGTCTTTGTGCGAATGCGAGGAAGGACAAAATTCATACGGACAAAGTTCTCATATACACCTAGTTGCAACACGTATACATTAGATAATTTTAATATGTCATATGTCATTGTATGTTATTTTTAATTTTTACATTTATTGGACAATTTTAAGAAATTGACATTTCGTCTCAGAATCTGGCTTTGAAAGAAAGAAAGAAAGAAATTTTGATATTTTAATATTTTAAAGATTGCCTCGGTTAACGTCCTCGTTAAACGAGAGGTAACATCGTTTAACCAGCTCGCTATAATGAAAATTTTAATCTGGGCAAGTATATTTTTGATTACCTCATTTAACGAACTCATTAAACCTCGTTAACGAGCTGGTACTAATGAACAATTTAAGCCTTGTCAACGAATTTTATCAATAAATAATTTTGGAGTATCAATAATTCATGAGTACCTTATTTTACGAACTCGTTAAACGAGGTAATTGCAATATCTCAACGAGTAAGTTTTTAAGCATCATCAATATTTTATTTCTTGCTTTTTTACTTTGATAATGACGGGGAATTCTTTGTTTTTTTTCAAAGTTTTATACAATCATTTCGTGCAGCGACTGAACAGTTTTGCAAAGTCAGCTAGAACATGATGACATTGCTAAAGCCAAGAAAATATATTTTGGTCTCATCACGTTATTTGCAGATTCCAAAATAAGATTTGTTGACGTTAGCAATGTAATTATGTTCTTGCTGACTTTGCAAAACTGTACAGTCGCTGGACAAAATGTTTCTACGTCTACCCCAGTGCGAATAAACATTTAATGCTAAAAAAAAGTTACTCAACAAATTGATTTCTTTTAATATCAATCGTTTTCATCAATAATGGGATATTGATGAAAACGATTGATATTACGTACTCGTAAAACGAGGTGAAACCGCCGTGCCTTTATTTAGTTTTCAACCTAATTTGGCAAAAAAGTTCGAAATACTATTTAAAGTCTTATAAACCTCTCATGTTCATAAATTTTTAACAAATTTCATGACTTAACTTATACTTCACAACTTAAGGACTATTAAACTTATAGAATTTTCAATATTTCAAGATTTAGCTCGTCCCAAACAAAGCTCATCCCAAAGCACGTCGTTACGGCTCTTTGAAACTCAACGCAAGTTGTGAGAGGGACCCACCCGAAAGATAAACACATCTCTCATCAAGGACTAAACTGTTATAAAGAGAAACACAAATAGCCCCTCAACATGCGTTAGTTACCTACATTATATCCCTTTAACAGCGACGCAGATCCTAAACAACGTTTCGACGACGACGACGCCGCCCAGCGTCTGCTTTTACTGTTAACAGCAACGAACTAAAGAAACGAGAAAAAAACGAGCGCAATTCACTCGCGAACAAAGCAGAAACTTTGGACGAAAACGGAAAGAGCAAAGATACGACCGGACCTTCGGCGTGGCATAGCGTACGGGACGCTTAAGATTTGTTGCTTGTTAAATACGCGGTTGTTTGGGCGTAGTCGCAATAAAATTGCACGCCGCGCGCCAGCCAACAGACCATTACACGTTTATTTAATTAATGAAGACGGGCAAGACGCCCGCCCGCCCACACCGCCCATGGAGGCGAACGCAAGTAATGGCCGAAAATGGCGCTTATATTTACATTGCATTAGCGAAATTATGCACTTCAGCTAGTCGTCAGGACACACTTTTTTATTTGACTGAAATTATCGTAAATCTATGAACAACCGCTAGTAAAAAGCGTTTGCAAATCGTTTATTTAACTTTATACTTATAACGAGCAACATAGTTGAGAGTCTCAATTGACTTAATCATCTACATTGCGTTGGATGAACAATTTTTATAATTTCTTCGTTTAGCTTACTCGTTAAACGAGGTTCTACCTAGTTTCTAGTTTTTAAAACGAATTTTATGAACAGAGAAAAAAATGACGAAAATTTAATTTTAAGGATCAACAAGTTTTGGGAGGTATTATGAATTAGTTAAACGAGGTAAAACCCTGTTTTACGAATTACTATTTTTAATGAGTCTTTTATGTGTAGAAAAATCAACTAACATATAATATATAATCAACAACCTTTTTCTACCACATAGTGGTGTAAGGGATTAGTACCTTTCTCCCGACCCTATTCGGTCTCGCTACTCGTTATGCATATGGTTTTTTCGCTTCGTTCGCGTTTTTACCGCGAAGTCAGGAGTTCGCGGGCGGCACCACAGCCGCTTGTTGAGTGGGGAGACCAAGTGGTCACCCATCCAACGCCCGACGTTGCTTTACTGTGGTGATCCAGCGAGTACCGGGCTCCACAACGCGGCAAGCCGCCGCTTATCACCTTACAATTAGTCTAAAAATTAATTTTGCGTGTTTAACGCTTTTGCGAGCCAGACTTAACATACTCGTTAAACGAGATAGTATATCGTTTAACGATGTGACTAGTTCAAATAAGAATTTTTTGAACTCAGAAGTAAATTCGCCAAAAATTGTATTTTGCAAAATTAGAATTTTTTATAGCTCACTTAACGCACTCGTTAAACGAGGTAATTTATCGTTTAGCGATGTTGGTAGTTGGTATAGGAATGGAAAGAAAAGTAAATTTACCAAAAAAATGAAATTTGCCAGATCAGCATTTTTCTATACCTTCTTTAACGTATTCGTTAAACGAGGTATAATCTTTTTTAACGATCTTAGTTTTTCTAATAGGAATACTATAAACTGGAAAGTCATGCTACACAATGAATTTTTCGAATTTTGCATTATGAACATTTTGTGTACCCCAATTAACGACCTCGGTATACGAGGGAAAACTTCATGTAATAAATTTAAATTAGTTAAATGAATTTCGGTTATAGAAGTTAATATATACCTGAAATGTAATTTTAACATTTCATGATTCCCTTATTATCGTACTCGTTAAATGAGGTTACGTCTTGTTTAACGAGTACGGAATAATCAAATTCGAATTTTAAGTCTATTCTAATCTAGAGTAGTTCCCGAGGGAATGTGTGTGCATCTTAGTTCCAAGATTTGTAAACGGAAATCACGTTGTAGTTGATCGTGTTGGGAACGAGCGTAGAGCTTGCGATGAGGGTCAATCACAAGCAAGCGACCTCGAATTAAATTGCAATCGCACGTCGACGAACGAACGAAACCCGGAATCACCGATCCATGCCTGGGGGCGTTCGGAGGAAGAGGGCCGTGCGGGACCGTGGGCCACGGGGAAAAAGGGGGCCATAGCAATGCTCGATGCATTTCGCCTCATTCTCATCAAGAAGACGCTGGAAGCAATCTTCAGCAGTGGGCGACGGCGTGCAGCAAACCGCTGTGGAAGCCTTCGTGCAATGCCTGATTTGCGTTATTCTCGATTTCCCACACTGCGTTTTCCCCATGATTATTGCACGCTCCGAAATCGAATTAATCGATAGTGCAATTTCAACAATGAATGTTGCAATTAATACTAATGAGATTTGGTAATAAAGACGTTTCTTTGGGTTGAGGTTTGTTTTTTTAAAGGTTATTTCACACTAAACACGACTTGGAGCGATTGATAACGATGGTGAGCGACAGTTAAAACACAGTCAACGACACTTAGTGACTTACAGAATTCAAAATGAGTAAAACCCTTAAGGGTTTTACTCATAAGATATAATAGAAGATATCATATATAATAGAAGAAAAATGAAACTGTTCTATTGATTGTAAATACATTTCTAGACTTTTGCCAGTTTTTAAACTTTTACATCCCAAAGAGATTATCAACAAAGATATGCAAGGACTGCCTCTTTGGTTGCCTACATATTTGCATTTTCATCTGCGTGCTTATTTGTATTTTGTCAGTGCTTGCAGTGCCAGTATATTTAAATCAAAAGTAATGTTAGCAAAATAGCAAAAGATCGTGTTTAGTCAGGTCCCGTGCATCACCAGGAAATAAATAAATGTTTATAAAGACCGTGTCTACTGCGCAACAAGGGACTTCTTGTCATCCATCTGGTCTACTTTAAGTAGACCAGAAGTTGTGATGTTTCTTGAGTTTTGACTTGTATATTTTAAGGGTTATTTCACACTGAACTGGACTTAAAACGACTGATAACGACAGACAGCTACAGTAACACACCGTCAGCGACACTTAACGACTTTCAACGGTGTGTAAAACCCTTAAACTAGAAAAAACGAAACTTCTCTCTGGATTATAAACAAATTTCTAGACTTATCAGTTTTTCAACTTTTAAAATTTCTTTTTACATTTCAATATACTTATAAATATGCTTAAAGCATGAAAAAAAACGTGCATCAATATAAAGAATATGCAGATCATTATCAACGCATTCCGCTGTGCTGTGCTGAGTGTACATCCCAAAGAGATTATCAACAAAGATGTGCAAGACTTCATTATGCGTTCGGGGCCTTCCAGCACAGGTTTGCCATCCCTCTGATCCACTGTAACGAAGTTATCCATCTGTTTTATTCTCGCCGTATTCTTATCGTTCATGGCGCGTTATTTACTTTTACTTTTCTTTTTTCTTGTCGTTGTCATTGTCAATGCAACGACCTGTCCTCGTTTTTCTCTCTGTCTCATCCTCCTCCTTCTGCTCCTCAATCTGCACGTTCTATCTAGCCTTGCGACTTGTATAAAACGCTTGTTATATTTCTTAATTAATTTCGTTTCTTTAATTAATGATATTGCTTTTAATTACAATGACGCAAAGGGGCTGCAGTCTACGCTTGTGCATCTATCTTTTCAGATAGAAACTATGAAAGAAACATTGTTTCTTTAAAATGCAAGCGCAAAGTTACAAAGACACAATGTGATAATAAATTATTTCCTTATAAAATACATACATTTTTACAAATAACATCTCGTTTAACGTGCAAGAGGAAAAATCTCGTTTTTGCAAGTTTAACATTTCTTGCATAACTTGCATAACATACTTGTTAAACGAGATGATACCTCGTTTAACGAGAAAACTACGAAATTTATATTACGTATTTTATAACCTCGAATTCTATGACCAGAGGAGTTAATATACATTCGAAATGTAATTATAATATTTTATTTATTACCTCGTTTAACGTACTCGTTAAACGAGGTAAGTTTAAACGAAGTAATTTTGACGTGATATAACATAGGCAAGACAATTTACAATGAAATACTGTCACACATAACAATTTAGGCAACTTATTTTGCAAATTATGACTTCACTTTTATTCCCAATCTAAAAATATTTTGCACAAAAAATGCCTCGATCCTTTGTTTGTTGCAACATTGTTACAATTTTATATGGTTACATTTTATAGCATAATAGAGCATAATAGACAATTCCGAACATATTGATCGTCCTCAAATATTGAAAAGTTTGAAGTTTTACTTACTATGGAAAGCTGGCTTAAAGTTACTCATTAAAACTTTTGCATATTGTTCACTTTAATTCGACGTAATTAAGATTTTCTGCATTCTAGGAAAGTTTTTGGATGGAAATTACCAGTACACATGATGATTAAAATGAGTTTTTTAATTTAAAATTATTTTTATTTCATTTTTTTATATTTTAACCTTTTTAACCCCTTTTCAATTGATTTATCAGATTTGAACATATATCATTCATCAATCCGCTCGAAATTGATTATTATGGGGCCATAAATTCTGAAAAACGCAAATATACAGCTCACCTGCACATCAAGCGTAAACTTTGTAAATTTCGCAATACATGAAACATGGACATATTTATAACAATCATTAAATTATTTCGAATTGTACGTTCTAGCCAGTACTGGTGTGCTAGAGTCAAAATTGTACAAAATTGTTAGCTGGAGAAACTGCCATTATCCGCACATTTATTGTGCGTTCATCTACTCTAGCTTGTTCTGAGGTCAGTCCGTGTGAGCGTACTCGAGTGGACTCGTTCTACGTTCGGTACGTGTACCTGTATTCACTGGTATACACATACCGAGCGCAGAACAAGCGCCGCTCGCAGCCCTGCATCCAGATATGGCCAATCCATACGTATTCTAGCCGGTATTTATGCAGCATGAATAAATTTTAGAACGCATAAAACAAACCACTGCAACGGCGTTCAACGTACAAACGTCTACTATCCTGTTGGAGTGTTTCAAGCGTAACTCGCCACCAACCGTTGTGTCGACCGGTGGCTATTCGGTTAGCAAGTGGTTTGTCATTCGATGTTGTTCATGTGTTCGAGCGTAGATTTCATGTGTTTGCGAATAGGTTGTATGTGTAGGTTGTAATATGAATAGGAATAGGTAGGTTTCATGTGTTCGGGAGTAGGTGCGGGAGTGAGTTCGGGAGCAGGCCAGGGCAATGCGTACGCAACGCCCGGGTGATTTATATTTCGAATAAACATAAATAATGTGGCCCTCGTGCGTAAACTTACAGAGCGTTTTGGTTGTAAGCGAATGGTTGTATTGTGCCAATAAGGCAAGAGTTTAGAGGATTGCAGGGGTTTCATCGCTTGTTCCTGATTTTGTTCTACCTGCGTTTGCGAGAAATGGGAATGAGAATTCGAGTTTACCGGCTTGAACCGGAAGAGGAAGTGCAAAGTTAGTACCAATAAACCTTAAACATATAAATTAAATCAAGGGTAATCGTTATAGCACGATGGTATACAATAAAATGTTCATTAATCCCAAGTGTCACATAAATTTATAAATATAAAATATATTTATTTATTGGCAATTAATTTTGGACATAAACTGACGTGGGACATAAATTTTAAACTTTTTCTCTTTTTTATGTATAATTCTTGGGATTTCATTAATAATTCTGGTTGTTTATAATCACATCAGCTCAAATATGTTTAATAAATGTCATTTGGACCTAATAATAAAAGTTCCGAAGTTACGTTCACAGGTTTTGCAGCATTGCGTAAGGTCGCATCGCTTCGCACCATCCATTCTGAATGTACCTTAAAATTTTTCAAAAAAAAAGTATATACCAACAAAAATAAAAATTCACGAGTACAATCTAATAATGAATTAATACAACTGAAATAAGGAACAATGAAATTAGGCAAGGCAAGGCCACCTCTTCAAAATACCTGCCTAGAATATGCAATATCACTTCGCATACGCGTACACCCAGGTCTAAATATAGTTAATTCACAAGCTAATGTCTAATGTGGATTTCAATTAAAAAGGGTCGTCCCAAAACCCCAAAGTGCACACGCTAACGGCAAGACACGGAGGTCAGGTAAGTGAAATTCGCGCTCATCAAGAGCAGGAACATGTATGAAAGGCACCGTCGGCGTCGTACAGTACAGTACCCTCCTCCGAAAAGTTGGACCACAAAGCGTTGAAAGCCAGCAACACAAGGCGATACCACGCCGAGGGCCAGCGGGCAAGCACCCGAGAGAGAGTCCGAGAACAGGACGGACGACATGTGTTATTCAGATCGGAACTGGGCGAATATTAAACATGCGGAGCACCAGCGGCTGGAAAACTTTGCATATCCAACCACGAGCGCAAAACTAACTGCCCGGCACATATTCGCTGATGAACTGACACCCCCTTCCCGAAAACTGGATAAATTCTACGCCGAGTGCGCAGCGAAGAGTCCGGGAGGTTAAATTTTCTATTTATCCCATATATGCATTCATAAATTCCTAATTTGGCTATTCATAATTTGCAATTCAATTATACACAGCACTAATTAGGCTTTAATAGCAATGTAACTAACTGTAAATGCAACTTTATTTTATTTAACATTCGTGCAACGCTCCGACTAATTAGGAAACGATTTATTTTCCTCCGAAACGTGTTGTCCACGTCCTTTTTACTTGTTATGCGAAGTAAACGTAATACAAGAATGACGTTAAAAGAGATTAATATTAAACGACGCCAAAATTAAATGATTTTGGGATATATAAACCTTACGAATTCATTTCATTAGTTTAATTTGTAGGTTAAACGAGTGGTTCGTTAAACGAGACTCGTGTTAATTGAGAGCGATGTTAACAAAAAATTAAAAACACTACTGTTTAACATAAATAAAAACTTAGACAAACTTTAACCGTGAACAACGATAAACGAAAATAACGTTAATCGAAATATTCGTTAAACGAAACTTTTTTTAATATAAAAACAATATTCATGAAAATCATTTTAGATCATGCGAAATTAAATTTAAAAACTAACGTTATAAGAGTTATACGAGTTATACATTAAACGTGAGTAACGTTAAACGAGGTATTCGTTAAAAGTAGGCTATTTTCAAAATTCAAAAGTCTTTATGCTGTGGTTTTTGTCACGAGAATATCGTACAAGGTTTATGTATTTGAATGTAAATATCCAATTACGCAAGGATTATATTACCATATACTCATGTTCACGAAAATATAAATTGGCGAAGCGTATCCATATGGGTATGAGTGTAAACCGGGTGAGGTAGGTTAAGGCGGGCGGAGCAATGTCAAGCTTCCCTCGTTTTCAAATTGAAATTGCGACTCGTCGCAAGTCTTCCGGTGGCGTCTCTCTCGCCAACATACCGCACATTGCCACCGCCAACCACTGTTACCACCTCAACCATCCCCACCACCCCAAACCAGCCGGAGCCACGTGTATAGTTAATTTCCTGTAAGACTCGACATAATAATAAACGTAATAAATTGCATAGCGGCTGTGTCGTCGTCGTCGACGCCGTCGGTGGTGGCAATGTCAAGAGACAAGTAATAGAAGCTTCCGTCTCCTTCGCTTCTACATCTACCTCTACCTTTACATATACCGCTCCCCCCCCCCTCTGACCCCCAACGTGGACTTGCCACCACTCCACGAAAACCCTATCCCCAGTTCGCCACTAAAACCACAAACTGACTGGTATTAGGTAAAATAACTCAAAGTAACACACGATGCCGACACGAGGCGACATTCAACAGTCTACCGAATCCAACCCGGCTGTTGGGAGTGTGGAAAGAATACAGGGTAATTCATGCGAAACTGACCAGGTTCCCCGGTGTCTCCCCAGGCTTTGAACGT
Source organism: Mimaenictus wilsoni (assembly GCA_027575185.1). NCBI lineage: Eukaryota > Metazoa > Arthropoda > Insecta > Coleoptera > Staphylinidae > Mimaenictus > Mimaenictus wilsoni. The sequence goes on from JAODAC010005513.1 coordinate 15,443, forward strand.
AAACGAACGGGGACTCAATTTATATTCGGACGTTCTTCGGGTTTGACTGGGTTATGCTGGGTTATGGGTAATAGTGTGGCATAGAGCTCGTTTACAAGCGTTTCCTGCTCGGTTATACTGCTGTTTATACTTGCGTACTGCTCGGTCGGTGGAAGTGGTTGCGTTTACCTTGGGTTTTCCCCGTTTTCCTGCTCGACACAATTTCATCCCGTTAGCGAGAGGAGAGACCCAATTCGGGGGGCAGGAAACATGCAGCAACACTTGCCAACAAATCACCGAAATGTATTCCGCATTCCATCTTGTATATTGCTTCCTGCTTATTAAATTACTGGCTCTCCTCCGCTAGGAAGAGGACTGTGATTCTACGGCTGGGCCGCAGGAAAACAATATCAACGAGAGGGCGAATGAATAAAACATAATGATTTATTATTTCTGGCAATAAGTGGATGACAGATTCTGAATATTTTAGCTTTTTTTCTTTCTTGAAAATGATTATTCTATGTAAATTATGAATTTTAAGATTTTTTTTTGTATGTGGTGAGTTTTCGCGGTGAAATTACTACGGTGAATTTTCGGAGTGAACTTTAATGTGAGTTTTCCTTTTTTTGAGAGTATAATATTTTTATGCGCTGAAATTTTGCGGTGAAATTACTGTCATGAATTTTCGGGGTAAACTTTTAAGGTGAGATTTCCATCTTTTTGTAGTAAAATATTTTTCTGGGGGGAAATTACTGCCAGTCCATTATTTTGAAGTCTAACATTTTTTGCAGTAAATTTTAATGGTAAAATTACTGTGGTGAATTTTCGAGGTGAAATTTCGGAATGGGGTTTTTCTCATTTATCCTTTCGAATACTGCTTTTCTGCGATGAATTTTGCGGAGTAATCGATTTTTTTCGTGGTATGATATCTTTCTGCGGTGAACTTTTGAGGTGAAATTACGGGGATTCACCTTCGCAGTGATTTTTCCCACTATTTTAGTATAAGATTTTCTGCGGTGAATTTTAACATTGAATTTTCGGATTTTTCGGAATTTACGTTCCTTTATTTTTCGAATATTATTTTTTTTCGATGAATTTTGGGGTGACATTACTTAAGTCATTTTTCGCCTTGAATTTTCAATCATTTCTCTTGTGAAGAGTCAAATTTTTCTATGATGAATATTAACAACGAAATTACTACAGTAAATTTTCGATGTGAACATTCGAAGTGAGTTTTTAACAAAAAATTAACAGACGATTTTCATATTTTTCCGCTATTCAAGAAAATTCCAAGATGCAATTTCTTATAAAAATACTTTTAAACCGTCAATTCCCAATCCTCTTTCTACCAACTGTTATTCCACGGATAAAAAAAAACTTCCTCCTCTAGTCCTCTAGTGGTATTTTTCTAACATTTTCTACACTTTTTAAACGACTGTTATAAACTCCCTTTATCTCTTAACCTAAGTTTAGTTAAATAAAACCCATTTATTTCATACATGCGTTAAGTGTACCCAATGCATATAGGATAACGCTTTAAGAACACTTAACGTAGAATAATATTCTACAAATTGTTAGCAAATGTACGCTAAATAATCTTAAGAAACACCAAACTATTCATAAACAGTAAAATAATTACTGAAATGTTAAAAAAAATTAATTCCAATTTTGCAATACAATACAGAAACAAAATGCAGCAATGCAGAAGAAAAAATGTTTTGAATGACATTTTTAATTATAAAAATATCCGGTAACGAATTCTAACCGTAGCATAGTTAGCGCGTGTTGCGCAAAACTTTAATTATTTTCAGACACCCACCGCGGAAATTGCATGACATGCCGTTGCGCGGGTTGTGCAACCATTAGCGCAACAAATATCACTCGTAGGCTCCAGGTTAGGTTCGGCTAGGCTGGGAGGGTACGAGTTCTACTCGTAGGCAGGAGGTGAAGTATTGTTGAAGTACCCACATCAAACATCGAACCGCAAAGGCAAAGGTTGAAAATGAAGCAAAGCAACGAGGGCATATTGGTAGAGGTGCCATTAATTTTCAAACTTCTCTCCGATGGATACTTATGATTACATCCAAATAGTTGGCAGCCGGAGCGATTGAACTTGCTAATAGATGGAAATTTGTTATTAGACATTCGTGGCAGCGCCAATTTATAGCACTTTACTGAAAATTTTCTTCCTAGGGATATTTTCAAGTTTGGAAACTATATTTTCGTTGCTCAATAAGTTTCAAAATTACTAATTTGCGTGTAAATTATGATTTTTTTAACATTTGCGTAGAATTTTTGAGGTGAAAATTCACTGGTGAGTTTTCGCGGTGAATTTTTATAGTGAATAGAGAATTTTCAAGTGAATTTTTTCTGCGATTTTTTTAGGAAAAAGAATTCGATTGCTTTATTTTTCGCTAACCATGATCTTTGCGGTGAATTTTCGCGGGGAAATTTCTGCGATGAATCGTCGCGATTAACTCTAATAGAGACTTTCAAGATTTTTTAATGTGCATTAGACATTGATTTGTTTTCGATGAATTTATTGGTAGTTTTCTTTTCGAAATTATTAATATGACATTTGATGGATACAATTTTGCTTCTTCAAATGCCAAATTTTGTAGAGATTTGTCAAGAGATTTTTTTAAATATATGTAACGATTCTCAAATAGATATTTTCATAAAAAATTTGTAAAATATTAATGTGTCATTTGAGGAACACCTTGGCTCCTTCAAATGCCATAAATTAAAACAAAAACGCGATGAACTTATTCCGTAAACCTACATGTTGAAATTTAACACCCTTATTTTCAACAAAATGTTCTTCTCTTTCTGAAAACAATTTAAACATGAAACATTTCGACAATTTCCCAAGTTTATAAACTTACGACATGGACACGCCTAATATAAATTGCTCTGCAGGGTCCTGCACTGTCCTGCAACGTCCATGTCCATGTACGTGACTCGGCACGGAAACTTCTGCAGCTAGGAATCAGTTTTCGGTTCACAATGTTCCATCACGTTCTCTCCCGTCTCTTTCCCTTCCCTCCCATGCGTCTACTTGCGCATGTACCCGTATAATGAACATGTTGTTACAGAAAGCAAACTATCTCAAGAATAGTGAGACCCAGTTCAACTTCCGCACTAGCATCGTCCAACTACAAACCGAATAATATCTGTGCAGGAAGAGAAAAATGTTGTGAGTTTTTCGCAGCTAAACAACGCCTCAGCATCCTGCGTCTTCCTGGATTCTTGTAAAAGTTTCGCCAACTTCCGGCGGTAAAAATAAAAACAACAACCATGCCATGCCAAAAAACGAGCACATAAAAAAAGTTTGGAAAACAATTTCGTGCTGCTTAAGTCCCCGATATCTAATTATTTTTGTTGCTTCTGCTTTCTCTTTTCCTTTTGGTGGCGTTTTTTCGTGATTGTTTATTTTCGTGTTTAGGTAGAAAGACTGCTGAAACTTGTTGCTTTAAATTGATTTTCGATTTTTTGTTTTTCTTGTTTGATTGTTGTTTGTTGTTGGTACTTAAAGTTAGTTTATGTTTTAATTAAATTTGTGTTCTCTACTTCTCTAGTTTCTAGAGTGAAGTTTATGAAAAAGCGTCATATAACTTTTCAAAGTTGATAGTGTTTCCTTGGTTGGACTTATGCAATTATGTATTAAGTTTGCAAAAGATATATATCTTTGATATAAAATCGTATAAAATGTTTTATTTGTTGAAATATTGAGGTTATTTTTCTAAAATTGATAGCAGTACTCTTAAAAGATACAAGGTGAATTTGTTATTAGTTTACATTTCGGAAATATTAAGGAGGAGTCCTTCAAATATCACATTCGCTCCTTCAAATGCCATGTTTCCAAACCCGCTCCTTCATGAACTATTCTTGTTGATTCGGAAGTAACAACCACAAAAGTAGTTCCTAAATCTTGAATTTGGACATTGCTGCGTTAAAAATTGCTTGGTAGAAAATTGCAGGGAGATTTTAAAAAATGATACCAGTTCTGTTTCAAATAAAATTCCACGTTGAATTTATTGCTAGATTTCTTTTCGATAATCTTAATGTGGCATTTGAAGGACTACTCATCGTTCCTTCAGATGCCACAAATAGAAAAGCTCTGTAAGTCTGCCTAAATTCAAAAATAGTGCTAAAGTATTGAATGTTCATTTTGGAAGAAAGTTAGATATCACGATGAATTTGATGGTAATTTTCCCTGTAGAAATATAAATGGTTCGTTTGAAGGACTTTGCTCATGACTTAATTTCAAAAACTCTGCTTTTCTAATTCAAATCCAAAATTATTTGAATTTTGCGGTGAAAATACTATGGTGAAAATTAATTTTTCTAAAAAATACCCCCTGTACTTAAAAATAATCATCAAAAAATCGTAAAAATTAGAAAATTAAAAGATAATGATACTTTTACATTAAATAACAATTTAAAAAAAAAACATACTGTAACTTTTTTGTTCACCAACCTTCCAAACTATTTTATATATCTCATGATTTAAAACTTTTTTGGAAAACTTTCCGGAAATCCGTCAAAAATTACCACATTTTACCCACAATGTCGTATCGGGCCGCAAAAGCATCCGCTGCCATGTAAAAACTTTATTTATGAAGATAAATGCAAAATTAATTACGGCTTGTCCCCAAAGTTTGTATGCAAAATGACAAGCGTAAAAGTGATGTTAAGAAGGACGCTCCACGCAACGCGGTGCGGTAGACGATTTTTATCCGAATCCGAAAACGATTTTTCATTTTCAATTCATCCGCGGGGAGCAGTGGCAAGAGGAGGCAGTGGTGAAGGCGGTGGCGGTGGTGACGGTGGCATGCACTCGCGTTTTTGTGTACCCACTTTGGCGGGCATGCTTTTTGCTATATCTCGCAGTCGACACGAAATCGAACGCGCACCGCGCTCGAAACTAAAAGCCTTTATATAACTATCTGTCCCTTTTCTATTATATTTAACGTCTTTATAACCGACGCGGCGCGGCGCCGGCAACTGCTGGTTTTTTAGCCAATCTCTTCTCCACTTTCTCGCCATCCGACGCATCGTCGCCTATGCTCGACGAATAGGAAGTTCATTTTTTGCGCTACTTTTTTGCGAGGCCGGATGGACGATTTTAACTCAATTGTCACGTTCTTTTATTAGAGACGTACGAAGTGCAAACAATCAATGCAATTTTTCATTTATAATTATTGTTTGAAAGAAGTGTGAGTATAATTCCTTATTTGTCTTATCTCAAGTGTTCTTATCAGACTTTCTTATCAGCCATGTTTCTATCAGGCGAAATAACTCACAATCAGTGCGAAAAGATTTTCTCTACGGTTCTATACTTCACAGTGAAATTATTGCTGTATTTCTTTATATCTCTAAATCTGAACGTGCCATTTGAGGAGTCCTTCAAATTCACTACTTCTAATGTCACAAATACAGAACCGCAGCATTTCTGTATCAAAATGTTCAAATTTCCCATCTTATAATGTTTTTCCAGTTCCATTCTTTCGAAATTTAGAGGTGAAATCTTATATATTAATGTGGCATTTGAAGGACGTCTTTTTGCTCCTTCAAATGTCATAAATTAAAAATGCTGCTCTTAAGACTCATTCATATCGGTCCCCATGTTAGGCGAATTAGTTCAGTTGGGAGAGCGTTAGACTGAAGATCCCTGGTTCGATCCCTGGTTTCGGTATTTTATTTTTGTTTCTTGTATGTTCACTACTAAATATATTCTATAAAAATATATGGCATTTTAGATTCTTACCATTAGATTACATTAGGTTCCTAGGAGGTTAAGTTAGATTGGATTAGCATTGAGTAAGAAATAAATCTTGTCAAATTCAAACCTAACTCTCCCAATTGGACCAGACTGTTGCAGCCATTCCTTCCCTACAGATTACTGTCATATATCAGTTTTGAGAACGGAAACCATAGTGTTTTCAGTGCACAACCTCCTCCTTCACCCTTCTTCCTCCTGCTCCTCCCACATCTCCACCACAGCCACTTGCGAAACGACAGCGAATTTAGCGCTACGCGCACGCCGCGCCGCCGCCGCGGATTTACTTGTCACATAACGGAAAATATTACACGTGTTTTCACAACCTCATGTTGCCAGCTTATCTCGCTCAGCGTTCGTACGCGCCCACTTTTCCTTTCTCGGCCGCCCATCCTCACCGAATACTCCTCATAACCTCGCGCTCTCCTCTTCACATATGTTCCCACAACGTGTTAGAGGTGGTGGCGGCGGCTTATAGGGCGACGGAAGAGGACGATGTGTAGGAGGAGGAGGAAACGTGCGAACTCAGTTTCGGTTTGCAAGTGGTGGCCGCTTCGCAGTACGACAGACACGTAAACACGATACGAGAACCGACACAAACTCACTGCGTTTAGGCATAAATATCCGACTCATAAATTCTCTTTGCCGCCGGCGAACGATGGTCGTGGAGGCGGCATGTGAAGAGATACACCGAACACTAGTCGAAGAAGGAGAGAGGAAGTGAGAGGAAGAAGGAAGCCTGTGTCGAGAGAGCGCTTAATTTGTCGTTATAGATAGATTGATGAAACGTTCCGCTGCTGAAGAATATTTATGTTTTGTGTGTGTTTACACGAGAAAAATTGCTCCATTTGGAAATATTTCTTGTAAACGCACATTTATAATAACGACATAAGGTGTTTATTTTTACGTAGCAGAGAGGGATATAAAGAATGAGAGGAGAGCACATGTACTTATAACATATTGTACTCAATTTTCATGAAAGAAAGAAAGATTAGTAGTTTTTTTAGAGAAATACTAATTTGCTCCTTCAAATGTCGCACATTTCACATTTTCAATTTTGTGTAATTTGAAGGAGACAAGCAGGGTGCTTCAAATGTCTGAATTTCGAAAACGATTTGCTACTTTACTTTAGGCTCATAACCTCATTTTTGTGGAAAACAGAAATTGGGTTCAATTCCTGACATTATTCCATTCTTAATCTAAAATAGATTATAGATTTTGAATTTACAAATTTCTCAAAAATACGAGAAAAACCTACGTGCCTACCAAATATTGAACTCAATTCTTGTCAAATGTAGTTGTTTTTTCGGAAATATTAATGTGGCATTTGAAGGACCTTCCTTTATCTCTTATAGTGTCACAAATTTCATGTTTTCGAATTTGTAGCTTTTTTCCTTCTAAAGCCTAAATAAATGCCATCCTTCAAATGACAAAAATTTGATAAAGCAGTAACGGATAAGCAGAACCTAAGAATGTTCGAGGTATAGTAATGTGATATTTGAAGGATCCTGTTTCATCCCTACAAATGTCACAACTTCGAATTTGTGGCCTTCAAATTCTCGTGTTTTCTCAGTTGCATACCCTTGAAATATTTTATTTAATATAAAACAATTGTCATCTAACACACATTCATACATACTTTCCTACAAAAACCCAGTAAAAAATGACGTAAGTATAAGTAGTATAAGCACAAAGGCAATATGCTTTTTACATTTCATAAAAATAAGTCGCCGCAATGAGTTTGGTGGTGTAATGCACGAGAAAGGAAATTTTTACTCGTCGGTTGTGCGCGCGCAACACAACGCAGTCTTGTTTAAGTACGAATGACATAATGACAATGCTTATGGTGGCATTTGCGCAATTTGAAATGACGCTGATGCCACGAGTATTTTTCTTGCCTCCGAGCGCATCTAACTGGGTTTCATTACACTACCACACCATCCTACCAACCAACATATGTGTAACATCTCATATGTGTATCTCACATAGCAATGTTGAAAAGAAAATGGAACGAGTCAACACATAACATGTTGATACCTTCCTGGAAAATATTCGCATTCACCAGCAAAATATTTTAATTCTCCTATTTCCTTTTCATGCTCCCACCATGCAAAAAATTATAGCAAAAACTTTTGAAAAAAAAACTGTATAAAAGCTTCTACTTCATTTGCATTTTAGAGTTTTTAGATTATGTCGTTATTTTTGTTTGTGTTCTTGATTTACTTTAGTGAGTAGTTCAAATATGTATACTTTTATGAATAATTTTTAGGTGTAATTTTGAATCTATTTTTTTATTAACATTTAATGGTCTTTCTAAACAAGGTCAGACTATTCGGTCCTAAAGATCAGAAACAGAACCGTCAAGACACAAATAGATTTTTCATAATTTTCATAAAATTTTATTAAAAAATTCAACGTTGAAATTGGCAATTGCAGGGCTTTGATCCTTCAAATGCCATCTTTACAAATGTTAATAATGCAACAATGGCTGAATAATACTGGCAAGGCGCAGCAATGTCATAATGGTGCAGGAGTTGCAACGCCAAAACACACATTGCACATTTCAGGATATACAATGGCGACTGTCTATGTGACCTTTCACGTCTTCATTTTCCCACAGCGCAAACATTCGCCGACGATTTTTACTTGAAATGATGTTTACTACAAAAGTACATTACATTGGCTCGAGGCAACGTTGTTTGCTCGCGTCTATTTTCGCACAAACCTAAACCACCATACCTTTGTAAATACGTTACGCATCTGCATAAACTTAACTTCAAGATTGATTAACTTAAGATTACCAAGATTGTCCGTGAATCCAACTAGTTGTACTTGCGGAGGCATTTCAAGATGCAGTACCTTGTCATACCTGATGTTCCACAGGGTCGGCCCACGGATCGATCCTTGCGTAACTCCTCTCTCTATATTTGCAGATCTTTTCTCCAATTTTTTACGTGAGGTGATTACAACCACTACTTCCATTATCTGTGTTTCTTTAGTCTCTTCAGAACCTATCGTAGGGAATTATTGTTCGACTGTCAAACGACTAGGAATCAGTGCCATGGCCGTTGATCGCGCATTGCCCGTCAGCAGTTTATACGGATCTCCGATCAGCAATTACAGAAGATTTTAAAATTTTTCGTTTTGACTGCGTCTGACCTTCGTTCTAAATTTTCTCTGCGCCTCGAAAAATCTGGTCTTTTCCGGCTCGGCTTGTTCGCGTGGCTCCTCCTCTTTCCTAACCTGGGAGGGAGTGAATAGTCTGCACTAAATGTAAAATAATGTCTTAAGACAGGGAACATCTTATTGAATGCTCAGTTAACACCACCACCAAAATATATGTCTAAAGATTTATTCAGGTCAAAAATAGCTTTTTCTAAAACAGGCACACATGTTTCTTGAACATCTTGGAGAAACATTTATTTTTATTAAGAAAATGAATAATTTATTAGGATAAGCAGCCAAATGAAAATTTCATTGTCTTTCACACTTTATGCTGTTAATCAATCTTAATCTTAAAGATTAACTTCATTCATGTCTTGACATTTCTAAAAATATGAGTTTTAAAAAGAAAAGGAAAGTGAAATGATCATTTCACAATAGTATTTTGTGAAATATCTCTTACACCACGAGTATGACAAATTGCTGCACGAGCCGAAGGCGAGTGCTGCAAATCATACGAATCATTTATATCAATTAACATTATTGTTCAGCGCTGTGATGCACTGTCTTCTAGTTGCGATTTATATTTGAATTTGGCGCCCTGTGCGCCAAGATAACGAGGAGAGGTGGCAACCGCGCGACGCTACTGAGCATCGTTTGGGGCCAGTTTAGGCTTGCGCGCCCTCGGCGCGATCTTGTTCCCTTCTGACCGTGGCGTGAGTAGGTGGTTTGTAAATGTTTGTATATGTTTTCACTAAATGTTGTTAATTTTACCACCGATTCGTTGTGGGCCTGTCGGAGTCTATTAGTTTAGTGGTTAATCGTGATTAATCGCGAGTGCATATAAATTTCGTTAAAAAGACACGATACGCGCGGACAATTATTTTAGCCTTATTTTAAGTTTCACAAAATATTTCTTAAGGAAATATAGCCTTATAGCACCGAATCACTACAAACTCCGGAAGAAATATTAACGCCATGGTTTCATAATCCTCAAAAAGTCACTATGATATATCATGTCCTATATGTCTTTACTTTAATTAAGGCATCAAAGTACATTTGCTGCGCGTGGTATGTGTTAATATCAACGCAAATGGATGAACACGTCCATAAGGGACGCATAAGTCGCACAAATGGCGCGAATGTCCTTCACAATAACTTCTACCCATGCAAGATAACAACGCACAATCCTGCAATACCACGCCAAGGATACGAATTTGGCGTGTTCTCGGTCGCCATGTGACTAATGCTTACATCATTTCTCTACTAGGTACAAACGTCACACTATCGAAACACAAACAGTTTTCAACATTCCTGGCGACAATTCGTGGTGGAATTTAATATTCTTCCAGAATACACTTAGATATTTAAATTATCTATAATACTTCCTGGGTTATCGTTGATTTTTTTCTGTGAAATTTTGAGAAATCTTCTGTTGAATCAGAAATCAAATCTTGAATTAAACAGCCTGTGTTTTCTTCCTTAAAAATTGTAAATAGCAATGGAAAGAATTATTAGAAGCGAAATTTCATTCTCTTTCAGAATCTGTTAAGGAAATTAATTTATCTTAAATAGTTTTAACGCATTATTAAATTTTATAACATATTTCCCAAAATACTACCATAGGTCATATTATAATTTTATACCGGCTGCCTAAAGTTTTCATCAACCCTGAAAAAATAACATTAAACCGAAATTGTTAAAAAGTTAAGCTGCATTCAGCCTAGAAGCCTTCTGTAGTTCAGGCTAAAAATTTCATAACGACTTTTTGCTTTTTATGAAACAATAAGTATAAAATATATTAACGGGTAGATAATACGACCTGCGTGAGTAATTATAAATTTCCCCAGTTTCCTACACGTGCGTACCACATTCACTTTTGTTGCTTGCTTATTTAGGGAGTACGTGCAAAGGGTGCGAACGTCTTAATTATTTACCAAAATGTTAGAGAATTTTGGCGGCTCTTCACAAATGAAAATATGAAAATCAAAGCAACTCGGCGCTAGGCGACGTGCTTAGTAAACATAGTCTTAAGACTCCTGACAGCCGAGATGGGCTTTAAAAAGGCCAGCAAAATCAGCGAATTTCCTTTGCTTTCCCACGCCATAATTAATTATCATTAAAGTGATTTTGCGTTCAGCGTGAGGCAGTCACGGCTTCAACGTTTGCATCTTTACATCACGTAAACGCAAATTTGCATCCGTAGAAGTTTCGAAATAAGTATACGAAGTTTATAATTGACTACAATGATAAAGACAAACAACAAACACGTTTTGCACTTGGCCAAGTAACCGCGTTAAATGATAATTCAAACTTCACCCGACGAAGAATGCACGAAAGGAAATAAATTCTATTTGTTAAATTTTTAGTACAAATACTTTATTCTGCTCGATTTTATGGCATATTTTAAGCGAAAGTTCATCCTCTATCAGAATCTGTTAAGAGTGTTATTCTATATTAAGTAGTTTCAGTGATATATTAAGGTTTATAAAAAGTTTAAAAGAATACAAGCTTGACGAATATGTAACAGAAATAATACAAATACTCCGACTTTTTAATATCTTAGAAAAGTGATAGAAGATAGTTGAAACCTTATAATAAGCATAAGTAAATATGCTTCCTGAATATGCTTAGATATTTGAATTGGATATAACACATACTGAGTTATCCGTGATTTTGAGTGAAATTTTCAGAAATTTGTTAAGAAACTGAAAATTGAAATATTAAAGCAAACAGCTTGTAATTCCTTATTTAAAATTTTTAAATAACAGCCTCTGTTAAAAGTGTTATTCTATATTAAGTAGTTTCAGTGATATATTAAGGTTTATAAAAAGTTTAAAAGAATACAAGCTTAACGAATATGTAACAGAAATAATACAAATACTCCGACTTTTTAATATCTTCGAAAATTGGTAGAAGACAGCTGAAAACCTTATAATAAGCACAAGTAAATATGCTTCCTGAATATGCTTAGATATTTGAATTGGATATAATACATACTGAGTTATCCGTGGTTTTGAGTGAAATTTTCAGAAATTTGTTAAGAAACTAAAAATTGAAATATTGAAGCAAACAGCCTGTAATTCCTTATTTAAAATTATTAAATAACAGCATCTGTTAAAAGTGTTATTCTATATTAAGTAGTTTCAGCGATATATTAGGGTTTATAAAAAGTTTAAAAGAATCCAAGCTTAGCGAATATGTAGCATAAATGCATCGCATTTGTAATATCGTCAAAAAGTGGTAGAAGACAGCTGAAAACCTTAGCATAAGCACAAGTAAATATACTTTCTGAATATGCTTAGATAATTGAATTGGCTAGAATACTGAGTTATCTTTGGTTCTCTGTGAAATTTTAAGAAATTTTCTATTGAAGAACTAAAAATTGTAATATTAAAACAAACAACCAGTATTTCCTTACTTGAAGTTACTAAATAACAGAGGGTATGACAATTAGAAGCGAAATTTCATTCTCTTTCAAAATAAGTTAATATAATTAATCCATAATAAAGCGTTATATTAAATTATACAAAGCATGGATGATTTATATGCGGTCTACTGCGGGCTCCTATATACACTCCTAGAAAAGGATTATGCACAAATAAGATATTAATGGCCTATACATCATTTGATAGACCCTGAAATTGGGAAGTTTATCCTCATTTTTTACTCTATGTAAAAGAGACAATTTTAAGTGATATCTACTGATTATTGACGTAGATAATTTGAGCTATCTTATGATGTATCATTGATTTTGATATCAATATTACAAACATGTTAAAATTCATAGTCAAGAAACGCGAAATGTGATTTTTTAGCACAGACTCGTTGTCACGTCGATTTATGATGTTACAAGGTATATTCTATAGTTTGAGTGAAAACGCGTCGTGTAGTCTCGTAGTGAAAACGCGTCGTGTAGTGTCGTGTAGTAAAGCGTCATGACGCCAACTTAAATTTCTCTACTTTCCATCTTACTTTTTATTCATTGACGATTAAGTGGACCTTAACAACTACATTCTTCCACCCGATTTTATCACGTTCTTACCGACGTAATTTTTACGTGTTTTATCAGTTTACGCTCGCCTTAATTACCAATAAAACTAACATTAATGCCGTAGAATAGCGTCAATTAAACGCACCGTGATCACAAAGGATGATTGACCAATAAAATCGCATAGTGGATACGCGCAAACGTTCTGCTCGCCATCAACGTATACAATCGAGCGTATAAAACATGGTGAGGTTGGTTCAGAGGGCTACATCATATCCGGTAGAGTAATTAATTTCTCTCGAAATTGGTCCCAAAACGCAGCCATCAACAATACATCAGCAAAACGTTGCGAACGGAAGCGTTTAATAAAGTCTTCGCCGCTATACTGAGGCAAATTATTTTCGAAAATAAAGGCTTGTTCAGACTGGTGACGCTCGGGCTACACTCAACGTCAGCGACACACTACTAGCGTTACGAATATGATATCATACACTTTGTATTCCTTTTCACCATCGTTCGTAGTTCAGAGTACAACATCCACGACAGTTGACGATAGAAGTATGAACATAGCTTAGAAAAACACGACTGTGTCGACTTTATTTGAATTACCCCGGCTTATATGTACATTGTACGAACGCAATGAATACAGTCCGGGGGTAATGAAATGCCTGATAAAGAATAACGTATAAAGAGCAAAGAATACGTAATAAAATTTTACTAATAAAGGACGACGTTGGTGACTGCCGACTGGCGGCTGGCGACTACCGAGTGAAATTGAAATTAATTTCTTTTGTTTTCACACGGCTACTGTGCGTGATAAATGAAGGCGGCCGCAGCCGAAGGCAGCAAGTCTTTAGCGAAATGAATGATAGACTGCGGAAGTTGAGTATGTTTACGAAAACTTTTAATTTGTTGCCGTTGACAATGTTATTTTATTTTTACTATAATTAATGAAGTTTGTTTTATTACTTTGTTAAAAATACAGTTCTTCTGATTAAAATATCAGTTGAAATGTTAAAAAATTAAATTTCACTTCTTGTTCTGTTTTTTTTTTCTAGTGTTATGAGTGCCTAGTTTTCCATTTTCGCCCGTTTAACGCATCGTGTCGTGGACTTTTAAAAAATATCTTCAGAACAAGGTATGTAATTTTTCCCCAATAATCGAAAAATATCGAAATCGATCGATCGCGATTTCCGATTAATAATCGATGCAATGCTCATATGAAATAATCGATTATAATCGATTATGATTAATAATATAACCGACGGTTGCGCTATCTTTTACCATATGTTCATATTAACTTACTTTAAACCTCACGTTTTGATATGTATTTGGTTTTGTAATACTTTCCACGAAGTTGAGGGAAAAGATATTTGGTTGTATCTGTATATGAGCATACAAAAACTCCAGTTATTCATCAGCTTAGATGTTTTTCAATTATGAGTTGGAAAGCGCCAACGATTATTTTCGGTAAGACGATTATATTCGATAAACGTCTATTACCGATGAAACGATTATATTCGATGAACGATTATTTTTCATGAAACGATTATATTCGATAGTCGATTATTACCAATGACGCTATTGTATGTGGCTATCCACTGCTATGGTGCTTGTTTTTAAATCCATTTTTAGGGAGATTAGTCCCGTGTTTTCCACTTTTGACATATTCATATTTTGTGTGTCGCGATTTTCTACTTTTTCCGGTCGTGTGTTAATTCCTTCCAGTTGTTTATCCCTGCCTCTTTTAGATTATTTGCTATTTCATCTAACCATCTGTTCCTTGGTCTCCCTCGTGCTCTTTTTGATTTTGGA
>JAODAC010005524.1:1386-21207 GCA_027575185.1 Mimaenictus wilsoni
CTATTTTTTGAAAGACTTTTCATTTTGTTAATTTTTGTTTCAAAGTATTTAGTATATTAAGTATTATTTAATTTTACAGGAGGTGGAGGAACAGGAACGACAAAATAAGATTGAAAGGAGCACTTATAATCCATTATATCAAGCAGTGCAGGCAAACGGGATACATCTCAAATATATTGGCGCCAGAGAACTTTATGTGGCTGAAAAAAAAAGGGTTGATAGCCAGTAGCACGGTGTGGATCGGAAGAGAGAAGATGGAAGGTGTGGATGGGAGAAGAATATGTCATTTGAGTCCTAGCTGGAAGTGATTCCTAGGAGCATGTGGGGAGTGATTGTCTAGGAATGAAAGAGGAGTGGGCGCGTGATATCCAAAGGAAAAAAGGGAGGGAAAGAGTGCCTGAGTAAGGATAGAAGCGGTGTGGCAATTTTGAGAGTATTAACAAAGTGGAAGCTGTCAGCGCGGACTGCTATTACTACTTTTAGTTTAGTTAATTTTTGTTTCAAAGCATTTAGTATGTTAAGTGTTATTTAATTTTACTTTTTACTGATTATAATGAATGTATGAAACGGAATTGTTGGAAAAAATATGCAAATAAAGGTTGTCTACATACTTTTCTTTCAAATAATTCATTTATTTAAATATTGATGATGATTGGTAGGTAAATATTAACTCATGGAAACAATCTAGGGTTAATTATTAAGACACAATTCGCATAGCAACATGTATAAAAATGTCCTAAGCTCAAAACCAACGAGATGCAATAGTGTATCACATGCCAACTGCAAGCAGAGCCTCACAGGATAAAGAGGACGCACGTTGCAGGTGTGTTTCGCCATCACAAAGCGTTGAATTATGTTGTCAATTAGCGTCTAATTAGTCAACGCGTCGAAGAACAACATGAAATATCTGGCTGTTAAATCGACGGAAATGATACAATAAAAACAAACGCAGGCGTGAAACGCCAAAAACGATGAAATAAACACGAAGATAAACCCCAACGAGCGAAATGAACGCAAGTGACTTGAGATAAATAATAAAAAAAAAACCAAGAAAGAACAAGACGAAACACATTAGACACCACGAAATGTGACGTTACGATCTAAACGCATTTCATTACAATTTAAATTACAAAACTTGCAACATCTCTTGTCACACATCCGTCTCTCGTGTGCGTGTGTGCGACGTGAAGATTTCAGAACTATAAAGTAAAACTACGAAAGCGGACGAAAATTTCGTGAGCGCTACGCTGGTGGAATTGAACGTTCGTTTTTCATTAAGTTTTGATGTTTTGACATCCACACAAAACTTCATTGCTCTGGAAATGAGGTATGTGTGCTTGAATGTGTTTGGCGCTCGCTTTTTTTCTAATTTGAAATACTCACGAAATATATATCAACATGTCAGCTGTGCGTGGTGCGCATTTGTTTTCACATTAATTACACTTCAAAACGGCGCATCCTTTTTTGTAGTCGGTTTTTTTTTTGAGGTTAATTAATGCTCATGTGAGCATTATAGATTCAAATGTAATCCTAATATAGACAGCGTTTTTAAAAATGGTGTTTTGTGGTTTTAGCGATTATTTTTAAGTACTGGTTGTCATGTTAGATTATAGTTATTTCTTGGTATTAGTTTTAAAGGAAAATAACCATTTTTGAAATTGAAATTTTACATTTGGAGATAGAATAAACTAGATTAAACTGTATTTTTGCTTAAATCGTAGAAAATTGCTGACACTAGTAAATGTGGTCACATTTTTGTATTTATACATCATATAGAAGAAGAGTTGCTTAATCTAATCACGTTAAAACCCTATCGATATCAGCGATTTGTCGAGAGTTAGACCACAATCTAAAATTTTGAAAGTTTGCTGGATCGCCATTAAACCTCATTTTAAATAATTTCCGACAAATTTGAAAATTTCTAACATTTGTAAATGACGACACATTATTATATTTATACATTTAATAGAAGAAGAGTTGCTTAATCTAATCACGTTAATATACAATCGATATCAGTGATCTGTCGTGAGTTAATCCACTATTTAAAATTTTGAAAGTTTGCTGGATCGCCATTAAACCTCCTTTTAAATAACTTCTAACAAATTTGAAAATTTCTAACATTTGAAAATTACGACACATTATTATATTTATACATTTAATAGAAGAAGAGTTGCTTAATCTAATCATGTTAAAATCAAATCGATATCAGTGATCTGTCGTGAGTTAATCCACTATGTAAGATTTGAAAGTTTGCTGGATCGCCATTAAACCTCCTTTTAAATAATTTCCAACAAATTTGAAAATTTCGAACATTTGTATATGACGACACATTATTATATTTATACATTTAATAGAAGAAGAGTTGCTTAATCTAATCACGTTAATATACAATCGATATCAGTGATCTGTCGTGAGTTAATCCACTATCTAAAATGTGGAAAGTTTGCTGGATCGCCCTTAAACCTCCTTCTAAATAATTTCCAACAAATTTGAAAATTTCTAACATTTGTAACTGACAACACATTATTATATTTATACATTTAATAGAAGAAGAGTTGCTTAATCTAATCACGTTAATATCCAATCGATATCAGCGATTTGTCGTGAGTTAATCCTTTATCAAAAATGTTGAAAGTTTGCTGGATCATCATTAAACCTCCTTCTAAATAACTTCTAACAAATTTGAAAATTTCTAACATTTGAAAATTACGACTCATTATCATATTTATGCGTCTTATAGAAGAAAAGATGCTTAATCTAATCACGTTAAAATCCAATCGATATCAGCGATTTATCGTGAGTTAATCCACTATCTAAAATGTTGAAAGTTTGCTGGATCGCCATTAAACCTCCTTCTAAATAATTTTCAACAAATTTGAAAATTTCTAACATTTGTA
Organism: Mimaenictus wilsoni; assembly: GCA_027575185.1. NCBI lineage: Eukaryota > Metazoa > Arthropoda > Insecta > Coleoptera > Staphylinidae > Mimaenictus > Mimaenictus wilsoni. Next base: position 4,284 of record JAODAC010005524.1, read on the forward strand.
ACTGACAACACATTATTATATTTATACATTTAATAGAAGAAGAGTTGCTTAATCTAATCACGTTAATATCCAATCGATATCAGCGATTTGTCGTGAGTTAATCCTTTATCAAAAATGTTGAAAGTTTGCTGGATCATCATTAAACCTCCTTCTAAATAACTTCTAACAAATTTGAAAATTTCTAACATTTGAAAATTACGACTCATTATCATATTTATGCGTCTTATAGAAGAAAAGATGCTTAATCTAATCACGTTAAAATCCAATCGATATCAGCGATTTATCGTGAGTTAATCCACTATCTAAAATGTTGAAAGTTTGCTGGATCGCCATTAAACCTCCTTCTAAATAATTTTCAACAAATTTGAAAATTTCTAACATTTGTAAATGACGACACATTATTATGTTTATACATTTAATAGAAGAAGAGTTGCTTAATCTAATCACGTTAAAAATCCAATCGATACCAGCGATTTGTCGTGAGCTAATCCACTATCTTAAATGTTGAAAGTTTGCTGGATCGCCATTAAACCTCATTTTAAATAATTTCCGACAAATTTGAAAATTTCTAACATTTGTAAATGACGACACATTATTATATTTATACATTTAATAGAAGAAGAGTTGCTTAATCTAATCACGTTAATATACAATCGATATCAGTGATCTGACGTGAGTTAATCCACTATCTAAAATTTGAAAGTTTGCCGGATCGCCATTAAACCTGCTTCTAAATAATTTTCAACAAATTTGAAAATTTCTAACATTTGTAAATGACGACACAGTATTATATTTATATATCTTATAGAAGAAGAGTTGCTTAATCTAATCACGTTAATACTCAATTGATATCAGTGATCTGTCGTCAGTTAATCCACTATCTAAATTTTGAAAGCAGGATCGCCCTTAAACCGCCATGTAAATTACATCCAATAAATTTGAAACTTTCGGATATTTGTAACACACACACACACACTCTTATATTTATACATCCTATAGAAGAAGAGTTACTTAATGTAATAACGTTAATGCCAAGTCAATATCACCAAACTGTCGTGTGTTAACCCACTATCGAAATTTTGAAAAGTTGATGATTCACCGTTTTACCTCTTCCTAAATTACATGCAGCAAATTTCATAATTTTGAGTACATGTAAATGACAGCACTTTTTTATATTTCCCTGTCCTATAGAGGAGGATTTATATGATACAATGATGTTTATCCCAAGTATTTGGCATCTATCTTAAAAGAGTTATACCACAAATAATTCGTGAAATATTTTCCCCAGTTGCTATCTGAGACTGATTATACTTTTAAAAAATTTTGGTGTATATCTTGCTTCATTTCGAACATTTGTAAATGCCGGCACTATCTTATATTTATACATCTTATAGAAGAAGAGTTGCTTAATCTAATCACGTTAAAATCCAATCGATATCAGCGAATTGTCGTGAGTTAATCCACTATCTAAAATTTTGAAAGTTTGCTGGATCGCCATTAAACCTCCTTTTAAATAACTTCTAACAAATTTGAAAATTTCGAACATTTGTAAATGACGACACATTATTATATTTATACATTTAATAGAAGAAGAGTTACGTAATCTAATCACGTTAATATACAATCGATATCAGTGATCTGTCGTGAGTTAATCCACTATCTAAAATGATGAAAGTTTGCTGGATCGCCATTAAACCTCCTTTTAAATAACTTCTAACAAATTTGAAAATGTCTAACATTTGAAAATTACGACACATTATTATATTTATACATCTTATAGAAGAAGAGATGCTTAATCTAATCACGTTAAAATCCAATCGATATCAGCGATTTGTCGTGAGTTAATCCACTATCTAAAATTTTGAAAGTTTGCTGGATCGCCATTAAACCTCTTTCTAAATAATTTCCAACAAATTTGAAAATTTCTAACATTTGTAAATGACGACACATTATTATATTTATACATTTAATAGAAGAAGAGTTGCTTAATCTAATCACGTTAAAATCCAATCGATATCAGCGTTATGTCGTGAGTTAATCCGTTATCTAAAATGTTGAAAGTTTGCTGGATCGACATTAAACTTCCTTCTAAATAATTTCCAACAAATTTGAAAATTTCTAACATTTGTAAATGACGACACATTATTATATTTATACATTTAATAGAAGAAGAGTTGCTGAATCTAATCACGTTAATATACAGTCGATATCAGTGATCTGACGTGAGTTAATCCACTATATAAAATTTGAAAGTTTGCTGGATCGCCATTAAACCTCCTTCTAAATAATTCCCAACAAATTTGAAAATTTCTAATATTTGTAAATGACGACACATTATTATATTTATACATTTAATAGAAGAAGAGTTACTGAATCTAATCAAGATAATATCCAATCGATATCAGTGATCAATCAAAAATTTTGATAGTTTTCTGCATCGTCCATAAATGGCCAAGTAAATTACATCCAATAAATTTGAAACTTTCGGATATTTGTAACACACACACACACACACACTTATATTTATACATCTTATAGAAGAAGAGTTACTTAATGTAATAACGTTAATGCCAAGTCAATATCACCAAAGTCGTGTGTTAACCCACTATCGAAATTTTGTAAAGTTGATGATTCACCGTTTTACCTCTTCCTAAATTACATGCAACAAATTTCATAATTTTGAGTACATGGAAATGACAGAACTTTTTTATATTTCCCTGTCTTATAGAGGAGGAGTTATATGATACAATGATGTTTATCCCAAGTATTTGGCATCTATCTTAAAAGAGTTATACCACAAATAATTCGTGAAATATTTTCCCCAGTTGCTATCTGAGACTGATTATACTTTTAAAAAAATTTGGTATATATTGCTTCTGTTTAGATAATTCAGACATGCTGATTGTTATCCGTTGGTTTTTATTACGTACGGTTTAGAAAATAACTTATATTAAGTCACATAAACGATATTCTGTCAATCAGCTGTTATTTGGCATTCTCCTCAATAGTCTATTTCTAAGACGTACATTTAACGTGCTTTCTCAAGTGTTCGCAAACATTTATTACCATTTTAATGACACTTCCACGTCTGTCCTCTTCCTCTCTCCCGCGGAAAGTCATTTATTTTATTGACTTTAACGATTGACTTAACCCTACCGTACAATTTACCCTTTTCCTCTCCCTCCAACCTTTCCTACCTTTGATAGACACTTGAACACTGAATTCGATACACATGAACACCCCGAAATCAGATGACTAATAGCTTTAGGCTTCCAGATAAAGCAAACACAAAGCAAACGCACACCAAACACACAGATACAAACACTGCGACAGGGAGAAACAGGGGCATTCAAATGTGCAAGGGTCAAACGAGGGCACTGCACTGCACCAGTGCACCAGTAACCTTATTTTCATCTTGATACCTTTCTACCTCTATATCTAGACACCCTTTATGTTGAGGTGACCCAGTGTTGTCACTAGGGGTTCTTCTGCTAGACTTTGTTTGCTTTGATCTTCACATTGCTCGCAAGCGATGCTTTCGGTTATCATTTAGTCATAAAAAGCAGTGCGAAGGTACCTCGATAAGGGTAAACGTCGCCTTTTTTTCGGTCTGTGCGTCTTGAGGGTATTGTGCGATGAATGGAATAGTTGACACTTTCGAAACGTGCTATTTGTCACGGTTGTGCGAGGTACTAAAGATGCAAACCGCATCTTTTGCGCTTCCTGGTGTCATCTCCGATCCCTTTGGGCTCGCTCGGTATGCGAGAATGCGGTAAGGTGCGAGAGGCTGGAGAGGAGAGCAAAGGGCGCGATGATTAATTATCCTTGCTTGGATTAAACGGTCGCAAAACGGGATTCATTAATTTTGCTCTTAAAATACGCTGGCTGGGAGGACTGACACGTGAAGATGCTTGATGGGAATTTAAAGTTTTTATTTGCGTGTCTACTTAATATATATATTTCAGTAAAGTTAACATTATGAGGACCTAAAATGTAAATATATACTTGAAGATTGGTTTACCATTTTATATTTCTAAGTACTTTAAAATTAATGAGTAGTAAGGAATAAATAAACATTTCTATTTTATTTTCACAATTTTTTCAGTTATGAGGTGATATGTTTGATGACTGCTGACCACAGGGTCACTGGATCGAATCCCGGCGGATGTAGAACAAAATGAATTCTGATTTTAAACCATAGTATTAGGGTCTGATGCGACTTATTATATTGAATTAAATGAATTAAGTAGGAATAATAACCACAAATGTAAAAAAAATGTAAAAATGTATAAATTAAAAAAAAATTGTCTATGATAGAAAGAAAGAGAAGAAAAGCAAAATAGTCCTCTTAGTAACATTAAAAAGCAGTGTTAGTCGACATTAGTTTGGTATCAATGGAATTAGCTCTAATGACACTCACTTTTCGTTTTTTTTTCGTTTTTTTCGCTTTTTTGTGACGAATACAAAATTCTTCTAATTACATCCAAGAGAGAGCTTTTGCAATGATGCCATAATGGTTTATAAAAATTCGTTGCAGTTAATGAGCTGAATCAGTTATATATTACAATATTAACTGTATAAACTTTTCACTTTTTACATTTTTGCTATTTTACACGTGGCCCATTTCCTGTTATAATGATGCAGCAGTGAATATCAAGTATTTTGATGAATTACGTTACAGATATGGACTGGATTTATCCCTTAATTTTCTAAACATCATCGTCTTTTTCACTATGAATACATGGTTGATCATTATTATGTGTTTTACTTACTCCTTGCCACTATTAAGGATTTATGGAAATTACTGGTTGATTGGGAATACTTATAGATTTTTATTGATGTCAGGTGTGACATAGTAAATGTCTGATTATTTTGATAATAACCACAAAAGTCGATGTAAAAATGAAAAGAAAACTTTTTCACTTTTTACGTTTTTGCTGTCTCTCACGGGTCCCATAATCTGTTAAAGTAATGCAGTAATTAAAATAAGGTATTTTGAAGAATTACTTTACCAGATATCAACTGACTAAAGGAGTTTTTGCATTTCCCTAGTTGTAATAATCGTTTTCAAAAATCATTTCAATTTACTATCAGTGTCCTGCGTGTTTGTGAGTATAACAAATTGAGTGGAATCAGTTATTTGTTACAATATTAACTTTTTAAACGTTTCACTTTTTACGTTTTTGCTGTTTCACACGGGGCCCATAACCTAATAAAAGTAAAACAGTAGTGAAAATCAAATATTTGAAGAATTACATTACCAGATATCAACTGACCTAAGGAATTTTAGCATTTCTCCGGTTGTAATAATCGTTTTCAAGAATCATTTCATTTTACTATCAGTGTCCTGCGTGTTTGTGAGTATAACAAATTGAGTTCAATCAGTTATTTATTACAATATTAACTTTTTAAACGTTTCACTGTTTACGTTTTTGCTGTTTCAAACGGGGCCCATAACCTGTTAAAGTAAACAGTAGTGAAACTCAAGTATTTTGAAGAATTACATTACCAGATATCAACTGACTTAAGGAAATTTAGCATTTGTCCGGTTGTAAGAATCGTTTTCAAAAATCATTGCAATTTACAATCAGTGTCCTGCGTGTTTGTGAGTATAACAAATTGAGTGGAATCAGTTATTTGTTAAAATATTAACTTTTAAACGTCTCACTTCTTACGTTTTTGCTGTTTCAAACGGGGCCCATAACCTGTTAAAGTAAAGCAGTACTGAAAATCAGTATTTGAAGAATTACATTACCAGATATCAACTGACTTGAGGAGTTTTACCATTTCTCCAGCTAGGTGTATAACTAGGTGAATATATATCGCTTAATTTTCTAAGCATCGGCTATTTGTTCATTATGAATACATTATTGATCATTATCATGTGTCTTACTAAGTGAATGTAGATGTACTCTTTGCTACTGTTAAGGATTTATTGAAATTACAGGGTAATTCGGATTAATTACAGATTTTTATTGATGCCTTACGTGACATAGTAAATATCTGATTCTTTTGATACCAAACTTCAAAAATTATTTTTTTGAAAACCTTTTTATGGAAACCTTTTCCATTCAATACCGAGGCAATTATTAATTGCAGTGCTATGACAAAATGTAAGTTTTAACTTTGTAGGCCACAATTCTAAAAAACGACCTCGAGGTCCCGAGTTCGATTCTCGCTCAGATACATAGTAAAGTGAATTCTTATTCTTATCAATAGTATTAGCCTCTAATATAACTAATTACGTTAAAAAAGAATTGAATGGTTCTAATGACCATAGGAGTGGATGCACGGTAAATCAAACAACAAAATCTAAAAATGCGAAAAATAGGCACATGTTACGACAGGTTAGGCTACATGTTCGCTATTAAAACCTTCAAAATTTCAAATTGAAAAAATAAATAAAAAGAATAACTGTTTGACGCAACGAAATGAAATCACACGTAAAATTCGAGAAAACCCAATCGCGATCATGATCATCAAACCTGGGAAAAGCGGCATGAGACGGCGACGTACTGAACCCCCATTTCGATGTCATCTTGTTAAACAGGATGATATGCATCCGAATGATTAATTATCCTTTCGCTAGCATTGCGGAAGCCCGTTGCGTTGTATTGGCATTTTTCACAGCGCATTGTTGGCAGCGCCCGCTTTCGGTTATGGTGCCCAGAAGCCTCGCGTTCGCGTCGTCTTTGAAAGGAGCGCGGCTGAAAGTTAACCAGCAACAGCCGCACGGCTTTGAAACGGATGAAGCCAAACATAACAACAAACAGTAGTGATTGTAGTTGTTTGCTGCCAGGGCTACCGACTGCTTGATGATGCTACTAATACCGCGCGCCGGCCCATTGTTACCGGAAGTAAGGCGCAGGCCTTCGAAAACGCACCGCTGGAGAAGAAGAGCCAGTTAATGCCCAATGCAATAGACCTACACACATACGACTCGGTAAGATGCGCACATTGACACTCACTCTAAATCGACAACAATGGCCAGGAGAATGGTGTTACGTAAGGATTATTAATGATGTCGATCTTGATCTCTAGAGAAAAGTTTCATACGTTTGTATTTTCAGTTTTTTTACTGATTATTGAAACTTGTATCCTTCGGGATTCCAGATAAGTTTAAATATTGTTAATGAACGAGAGTCAGTGATCGCCAAATGTGGCAGAAGATAGAATCGGGAAATCGGTGCATCAGCGAAGCTTCCTTAATCATTTTTTTTTTAATTCATTATAGTTTGCTTTCGGTATAATTTCTTGTTTTAAGATAATAATGTATCAGTCATTTGCCAGTAACTTTTGTTTGAAATTGCTAAACGTCCAAATTGTCCTTTTATAAATCTGCTGTTGTTTGCGCGTTTGTGAGTATAACAAATTGAGTTGAATCAGGTATTTATTACAATATTAACTTTTTAAACGTTTCACTTTTTACGTTTTTGCTGTTTCAAACGGGGCCCATAACCTGTTAAAGTAAAGCAGTAGTGAAAATCAGTATTTGAAGAATTACATTAACAGATATCAACTGACTTGAGGAGTTTCACCATTTCTCCAGCTAGGTGTTTAACTAGGTGAATATATATCGCTTAATTTTCACTCTTGGCCCATAACCTGTTAAAGTTGGATATTAGCGAAAATTTAGTATTTTAAAGAATGATGTCGATCTTGATGTTTAGAGACATGTTTTATACGTTTGTATTATCAATTATTCACTGATTATTGGAAGTTGTATCCTTCGAGATTTCAGACAAGTTTATATATTGTTAATGAACGAGAGTCAGTGATCGCCAAATGTGGCAGAAGATAGAATCGGGAAATCGGTGCATCAGCAAAGCTTCCTTAATTATTTTTTAAATTCATTACAGTTTACTTTCGGTATAATTTCTTGTTCTATGATAATAATGTATCAGTCATTTGCCAGTAACTTTTATTTGAAATTGCTAAATGTCCAAATTGTCCTTTTATAAATCTGCTGTTGTTTGCGTGTTTGTGAGTATAACAAAATGAGTTGAATCAAGTATTTATTACAATAATAACTTTTTAAACGTTTCACTTTTTACGTTTTTGCTGTTTCAAACGGGGCCCATAACCTGTTAAAGTAAAGCAGTAGTGAAAATCAGTATTTGAAGAATTACATTAACAGATATCACCTGACTTGAGGAGTTTCACCATTTCTCCAGCTAGGTGTATAACTAGGTGAATATATATCGCTTAATTTTCTAAACATCGGCTATTTGTTCATTATGGATAGATTATTGATCATTATCATGTGTCTTACTAAGTGAATGTAGATGTACACTTTGCCAATGTTAAGGATTTATTGAAATTACATATAATTTCTTGTTCTAAGATAATAATGTATTAGTCATTTGCCAGTAACTTTTATTTGAAATTGCTAAATGTCCAAATTGTCCTTTTATAAATCTGCTGCTGTTTGCATGTTGAACAATTAAACTGAATCGGTTATTTATTACAATATTTACATTTCCCCCCTTCACTTTTTACATTTTTACGGTTTCACTCTTGGCCCATAACCTGTTAAAGTTGGATATCAGAGAAAATTTAAGATTTTGGAGAATGCTATCGATCTTGATGTTTATAGGCATGTTTTATACGTTTGTGTTATCACTTATTCACTGATTATTGGAAGTTGTATCCTTCAAGATTCCAGACAAGTTTAAATATTGTTAATGAACGAGAGTCAGTGATCGCCAAATGTGGCAGAAGATAGAATCCGGAAATCGGTGCATCAGCGAAGCTTCCTTAATCATTTTTTAAATTCATTACAGTTTGCTTTCGGTATAATTTCTTGTTTTAAGATAATAATATATCAGTCATTTGCCAGTAACTTTAATTTGAAATTGCTAAATGTCCAAATTGTCATTTTATAAATTTGCTGCTGTTTGCGTGTTGAACAATTAAAAAATGTAAATATTATAATAAATAACCGATTTATTATTTATTATAATATTTACATTTTCCCCCTTCACTCTTTACATTTTTACGGTTTCACTCTTGGCCCATAACCTGTTAAAGTTGGATATTAGAGAAAATTTAGTATTTTGAAGAATGCTGTCGATCTTGATGTTTAGAGACATGTTTTATACGTTTGTATTATCACTTTTCTACTGATTATTGGAAGCTGAATCCTTTGGGATATGAGAAAAGTTTAAAAATTGTTATTTTTGCTTGTTCTGTTGAAATTACTGACCACACACGCGAGTTAGAGATCGCCAAAGGCGGCAGAAAATAGAATTCCGAAATCTGTACAGTGTTTACAATCAAGGATAGTTGGCGTCGAGTATAATCAATTTTCTGATATTAATTTTATCTAATTTAGTCCACATCTCATGTGTAGACTAAAATATTTATATAAGTTTGCGCGACTTTAGATATTTTTATTAGCTTCTTAATGAGAGAGCATTTGCAATCTTCCTATAATATTTTTTAATTCATTGCAGTTTACCATCAATATAATTTCTTGTTCTAAGACAATATTGTATCCGTTCTTTGCCAATAACTTTAATTCGAAATTACTAGATATGCGCATTTTATTAAAATGTCTGATTATTTTTAATCAGTTGCTGTTTGTGAGTTTAACAATTTAACTGAAACAGTTATTTATTACAATAATTACATTGTACCCTTTTTTTCTCCTGTTTCACACTCGGCCCATAACCTGTTAAAGTGAGGAAGTAAGGAAAATCTAGAATTTTGAAGAATGATGTCTAGAGAAATGTTTTAGATGTTTGAATCTTCTTTTTTTGTTGATTATTGGAAATTGTATCCTCAGGGGTACGAGAAAAGATTAAATATTGTTATTTTTTGCATGTTTTGTAGAAATTAAGCACCATAAACGCGAGTCAGCGATGGCCAAATGCGACAGAACATAGAATTTACAAATCTGTGTTCCATAATTCCAAATGGCAGGGAAACCAAGCACACTCAAGTTGGGGCACTTTACAATCTTTAGAATCTTCAATCAGTTTCTGATTCTAATAATATAAAATTCGACAATGTACTCGTTTACAATCGTTGCTAAAAATAGACACCGCAACACAACATATCAGCATGGATGACATTTTATCACGTTCCTTTCGGTACAAAACTGAAATCTAATATTCTAATAATATCGCGCAATAAAAATGACAACCCATGTATTCTGACGGCAATCGCATCCAGTCTGCAATCAACACGTGCTAATTCTATGACGTAACGCGCACTCCCTATTGTTATCAGGCTTTTAACACCGTATCCAATAAAATCACAAATTATTTTCTGTATTACACGAAAGCAGAGAAGATTAAACACACATTTTCGACTAAATTTATTAAATTTACTAGCCAATAAAGGAAATATCTAATAAATATCTATAATTTAATAAATATCTAATAACGTTAGATTAGATGGCGTTAAAACATGATTTTCCTCCGCTTTAAGTGAAATCAAGCAAATAGAAACTAATTAGCCGAGATTAAAATCAATCTTTCACTCGTAAAACGCGCACAAAAAGCGCACATATTGCACGCTCGGATGGATATTCGTTAGGCAGCGGGACATAAATAACAATAAATTTTCGACGATGCTCGCAGTGACCACAGAGTCTGCTAATGTGAAATGTGAGACAAAATACAAATTCATATCGCTAATAAGCGCTGCGGCGCGGGATGGATTTTAATACGCACGCAATCACATATATACATGTGCATGTATACATGCATCTACTTAGGTGCAGATGTACACAGCCACTAATGTTGCTATTGCTGCTAATGTTACTAATGTTACTTTGTGTATATGTAGATGCGCATGCGCGCGTTGCTCAGCACCGTGCCGCCACCATGAGTGTTTGTGCGTGTTTGAGTGTATGTATGTGGCTGTATCTACTTGTGGATATGTATGTATACATGTGCAAGTGTATGTGGATGCATGTGTGTGTGTGTGTGTGTGTATATAAATGTGTATGTGTAAGTGTGTGCATGTGTAACTGTGTGTATGTATGCGTAGATGTGTGCGCTGGCGGATTCTGTGTTAATGATTAGATCGCGGCGTGCCGATAAGATGGCGACGGACCCCACGCAGGCGAGAGAAGAGGCATCACGCGAATTTCTTCCTCGACGAATGCTGCGGCGACGCGAAAAACCCACTTGAAATCTGCGCCGCGTAATCTAATCGCCGTTTCATTATCGCTGCTGATGGAAAGCCGCATCACTTTAAACACTCTTCATGCGCGCCGAACGCGCCTAATTTTGAGGTTAAGTTATGACAGGTTATTTGAGGTTAATACTGACTGCGTCGTTAATGTAAAATGGGTTTTTATCGTGCGAGTTTCACGGGGAATTCGATAAAAAGGCAGCGCTGATATTTAATTAATATGCGTTGATTCTAAGCATAGATTTCTTTTCGTAACCGATGTAATTGAAATGGCACATGTGCAGTTGTCATGCAGGAGGTTGGAAAAATCAAGTGTAGATGATTACTGAGGTTTTACTACGACGCATTAAGGTGAAGGCGTATTGTGAAATATTGACTTGAACAGTTATGATAATGAAAATTAATTTCCTCGTAAAGTTATCTCTAAATGTCTCTTATATATTCTTTCATAAGTTTAGGAACGAATATATAACTTATATATACGAATATATAGCTTATGGTATGGACTCGTGATAGTGAAACAGGTAATAATGGTAGATAATGAGTCCTTTGATATTCATAAACAACTTCATTGAATGTTCCACTTTGAGATGTATGAAATATCATAGCACATCCTGATACTAAAGAAGAATTCTTTTGCATTACGCTTATTGCTTTAATATTATTCATGGCATAGGTAGGCAATCGATGCAGACTTTTAAGAAACCCCCTTAAGGGTTCCTTAAAAATGCCTATCTCTCAAGTTGAAACACTAAAGAGAAGAAATAATTAAAATTTTTATTTTCTGATAGACGCCCTTTAATTTCGGCTCGTATTCACCAGTTTACTCCTCATGCCAAGTGCGCGAATCAAAGATTTACTTTAAAAATTAACACGAAAACACTAAATCAAAGAATATTCGGGTTTTTTTAGGTCCTCGCCATGTTTTCTTAAAATTATGATACACATAATTAATTTATGTGACATTTTGACACTTATGACAGCGATAATTAACTCCAAGTATCCTTTTTTGCCTTGGTTATTTCACCCCTTTTCTAACTTTTGTATTTGTTGATTTATGCCTCTCGTCTGATTCGTTCCAACCCCATTTTCACCCTTGAAGACAACAAACCAAAGAAGATCAACTCCATTCAACGTTGTGAGTCGAATTGAGTTGAATTTTTTATTTGTCATCTGGGCTAATAATTATGCATGACGGTCGGCGGCATTTAAATTCCCAGCGATAAAAAGCGATGAAGACATTGCACCCAGAAAACCCTTTTACTTCCTTTCTCGCTGCAGTTTTTTTTATGGTATGATATTTGTCACACGTTTCGGCGGCCGTCTTGTCCCTTCTGCGTGGCGTTGTTACGCTTCCGTTTAACGACACACACTGAATAAATAATCGCCGGCCGCATCGGAGATAAAGAGGAAACAAAAGGAAGCACAAAGGCAAGCAATGCATTCTAAAGAAAGGTTGACAAGCGAGTCAACAAAGCCACAAGTCAACCCCGATGAATATTATTAATACTGCCGGACATCGGTTTTAGGTTGATGGAGAAGTAGCGTGAAAACGTGAAGGAATAGGAGGAGCGCGAGATGGAGATGGAGAAGAAGGAAGAAATATTCTGGACACGTTGGTTAGGGATTGCTTTTTTATGTTTAATTTATGATGATTTTAATACTGATTTATTTCGAAGTCGGTAGTTTTAGAAGATTGCTTAACGCGGTCTAGAAAAACATGGTTTTTTGATTACCACACTTTCATGCTTCATATGTGCCAATGTGAGATAACGTAGAGATCCAACCGCTGGCGCTGGTTGTCGGCAGTTCGTGGTGGATGACGGACCCGCAGGTGAGGACGAACTCGCTGGTGAAGCCGGACTCGCAGGTGAGGACGGACTCGCTGGTGACGTCAGACTCGCAGGTAGCGACTGCCGTTGACGGACTCGACGACGGCGGATTCCGGTGACGGACTAACTGATGACAGCGGATTCTCTGGTGGCGGCTGCTGATATCGGACTTGCATTTGCCGGTGGTCTGACTGCCGATTGTGGGGAATTGGTCGACTATATACATATCCAGGAGGGCATCAAATATGGAGGTGATGACGCGACTATTTTTGGTGGTCGCCCTAGTGGCCTTGTGACATCGCCTAGTGGACAATTCGCTAGGGTGCCATCCGATTCACACTGTCTTCGACGATGTCTTGCAAATCGGACTATATCTTGAATATTCAGGTATGAACTTATTTCTTCGCTTCTGACCCTACCTCTTAGAGCCATTCCCTTTATTGTCCTTTATTAATTACATTTTAAATAATTTATATTAATTTATAATGTTTTTTTAATGAACCGAAAGACATATTGTCGATAGTCTGCTCTTCTTCTTTCTCCATGGCGTTATGAGCCTTGGCCTCCCTCAAATTCTTTTCTTCGTTTCTCCCTATCCCTATGCAACTCTCCTTCAGATGGTCGATTATAGAAGTTGCCTTGTATACTGGCGGACTTCATCCTCTCATCTTTTTCTTGGGCGTTTTCTTCTTCTGCAGCTTCTTCCATCCTGTTTACGTCCCCTGCCCATTTTAGACTTCACGCGCTTATTTTCTGCTAATGCTCGATGAAATAGCACCTCATGCATACCACATCCTGTTGAACCTGTTCTAATATCTTTTTATGAGTTTTTACCGGGAAGTCAGGAGTTCGCGGACGGCGCCGCAGTCGCTTGTTGAGTGGAGAGAGCAAGTGGCCACCCATCCAACGCGTAGCTACGTCCGACGTGACTTAACTGGAGTGATCTAACGAGTACCCAGCTCCACAACGCGGCAAGCCACCGCTTAAAACAATATATACCAAACTTTTTTTTTGGGGCAAACGGCTCAAAACGGCACAAAATCGCGTTAACACAAATTATTTCTATATATGTACAACATATACAAAAAATTCATTTCATTTCCGTGTCGGACAATTGAGACACTCTCCTTGTTGGAATCATGGCATAAAGTGTCAGTGTCGTTCTTCGTTGTATGATGCATTTTGGAATAAATGTTATTGTCTTTATTCCGAGAACCACTGTTTTTATATCGATTTTAGCACCAAAACCCTCGGTTTTCAGGTTCATATATATCTTTACCAAAAGTAAAATTGAAATACCTATAAATACCTATATATTCTTCAAGACGTTATTTCTAGTTCAAAAAACTAACTGGGGATTAATCATGAATACCTCCAATATTGTTAATAAAAATGAAATATTTAATACGTTTATTTTCAGTTTGGGGTAGTCTTCTTGTTCGATGTAAGTGTTTGACATTAACGTATGCCCGAACATTAATCAGTCCAGAACGCGTTCGTGCGAGCTGCAACGAAACGAGTTGGAGAAGACGTCAAGGAGCCAAAAGCCATTTGCATCCCTGTCGATCCATCGATCCGTCCCGCGCGTCTGACAGCTTCGATTATTGTTCGCTCGTCACAGACGCAGCACATAACCTCGCAACGTCGAAAGGTGACAAATGTCCCATATCTCATCCGCCATGAGCGCAGCACCATCGGGTACAGCGTGCTGCCTTGCTTGCTAGTTGCTTGCTTATGCACCTGATGAAGCACATCGTTGGCTCGCTGCACTATTTATTATTTACGCCACGCCAAAGTGCAAACGATTTATAACGCGCCATACATCATGCGCATCAATCGCTATTGAAATATTCTAATTTTTAATGCTTTTGTGCTTTCTAAAGCAATTTATAGTTCAATATTCTCGTTTCTTTTTACTCTTGATGGATATGTGTGATACGTGTGTGTTTAATGATGGTAACAATTTTAGTTTTGTGTATTAACAATAATTCATACATTTTATTCTCTATTGACCATTGAGGTTTTTCCGAGATGATATTTTTTTATTATTATTGTGATTGGTTACAATTTTTGTTGTTGTTGTTGTTGTTGATGATGTTGATGTTGTTGTTGATACTAGATTTCTGTAGTTGTAGACTGTGTATATTTGAGTGTGTTGGTTGCAGTGTAGAGTATGTAGAACGTTGTGCTTTGTAGCAATGATTATGGGGTAATTTATTTGCATAATTCATACACAAAGAGGTGCCCACCACGAGGACTCGAACCACGTCCGCCGACTTGATACGCCGAGGTGCTCAGTGGGTAGCTACAAATGCGGGCGTTTCATTTATTTCATATATTAAACATTATTTTTTTGCTGTTAAAACAATCAAGTACTACACTAAAACACTAAACACAATACTAAATCAAAACTATTGCACATTTAACACCCAAATATTCGAATCAACCGACGGTCTAGCAGTGGGATCGCCACTATCAGGATGCCTAAGTGAAGTATTCATTCAACAACACAAAGAAAAAATGGTAAACAAACTAAACGAAAACAAGTTCATAGTAAACGCAGAGATAAGGTACGTTGATGACATACTATGATTAATAAACACAATTAACACAATAAACGACACCGAAGAGATAAACCAAATACTCAACCAAACTCACAATAACATAAAATTTGACTGTAGAGAAAGAAAAAGAAAAAAAGAATAAATTTCCTTGATATAGCTATAGCAATAAATAAGAGTAACACCTTAATATATAGCATATTCTGAAAACCAACAGATAACAACAACATAATACACAACACCTCAAACCATCTAGCAGAACACAAAAAAAGCATACCTTCAATATGCATTCAACAGACTGATAAATACACCACTAAACACCAAAGAGTACAAAACTGAATTAGAAATCAACAGAAATAGCAAGTCAAAAAGTATCGAAAATGACTGATTCGTTACTATCGATAAGTATCGAAAATTAAAGTATCGATAAAAGTTGATAAGGAACGACTCATGATATCGATACTTATCGATACCGATACTTTTTTGACATCCCTAGCAGGTTGTATTGCTTATACAACCGCCACTGACAAAAACCATACACAACATTCAACTACATTGATACAGACATATACAAAATAACGAAGCTCCTCAAAAACACTCACAAAATCGGATTTAAAACAAATAATAAACTCATCAACCAACTGCGGAACAATATCAACCACAACTGCACCTACAAACGAAGCGGCATATACAAGCTAGCCTGTGGGACTTGGGAAAAATACTACATCGGGAAAACAAACAGGACACTAGAAACTCGATTTAAAGAACACAAAAAAGCTATAAAAACCCAATTATATGCCATTTACATTATGCCAACCCCTAGGGATGTCAACTTTTCACGAAGTATCGATACTTTTTGATATCGTAGTAGAAGAGTATCGATACTTAGTGGTATCGAAAATTCACATTGGCGCCATCTGTTAATGCATTTCCTAATTATTTTTTTACTCGTTACAGTAATCTTGCAGTTTGAGAATTAAAAATATTGCGACAATTCCTAAGTAATAAAATTAACGCTTCTAAAATTCGTGATTTAGTAAATTAAGGCGAAACTAAGTTGTTATCAAAAACTATCAAAATTTAAATGAATTTGAATTGTAGGGAAGTGTCGATGCAACAATGAAACAAGTATTTTAAAAACAGGATTAAGAATCGAAATTTCGCTCACAATCAGAGAACGTTTTCCATCCTAATTGGTGGTTGTGATTAACAGATGGCCTCAGTGTGGGGGCATGTCAAAACGTATCGAAAATAACCGATTCAATACTATCGATAAGTATCGAAAATTAAAGTATCGATAAAAGCAGATAAGTATCGACACGTGGTATCGATACTTATCGATACCGATACTTTTATTGACATGGGCCAATCGAAAACACATTAACA
>JAODAC010005524.1:21307-31423 GCA_027575185.1 Mimaenictus wilsoni
ATCTGAAAACAATTAACGATAAATATCTAAACATGAAGGCAAATATATAAATATATAAACACAAACAAAATAACACATTACTAAACCAACAAATACAATGCTGCTTTGAAACTTTATTACAACCACTAAAAAACTAAAAATACCACCAAAAAACGAAGCAAAGACAACGCAAAAACCCACTACAAATACGCACCGAAATGGGAAGTAGCAAACAAACCAATACAAGTCCCCTGAAGATGCCAAAAGGCGAAACCGGTCGACAGAAAACATAAATATTGTAACAATTTCACGGCAAATAAACATAACAATGCACTGTTACGTAATAATAAATAACATTAACAAAATAAATATTATTTTCTTTATATGTACTTATAGTAAAATCGGTCAAAAATATTTTAAATGAAATTTCATTGGATTTCTGGTTCTCTTTCTACCCCTCCTCCGCCTCCTTCTTCTCCTCCTGATTCTTCTTCTTCTTTTTCTTCTCCTCCTGATTATAATAATATAATATATAATAACGAAATATATTTGTAATAGTTTCGAAGAAATGTATAATTTTCTGAACCAATCTTATCCTATAATCGTCATCACAAGATGCCAACATGGAATGTATTTTATCAGATTCGCTTTTTTACAAATCCGATATTTTAGTATGCAATAAAATCGCTCAATAAAATCGTCTGTCTATATATTCCGATGGTAATCGCTTCTAGTTTGTACCAAACGCGCGCGATAACGCTGCCAGTGAAATCAGGCTATTACCTGCTTTTAATTAATTAAGTTAATTAAGTTTTTACCTTCACAATATTAATAATTTCACAATGTATCGAAAATAACAAGAAAAAGTAGAATATTTTCCTGAATATAATTTAATATAAAGATATATGAATCTAAGTAAATTTAATTTAACATCATTTAAAGATAAGAATACACAGAAACACTGAAGTAAATTTTTCAGGTTAATTACGAAATGTAATTTCTGATTCCCACTCAAAATAAGTCAAACTTTATGCAGATATACTTATACCAAATATGTAATCCGTAATTAAATCTTCGCAGTATAAGGAAACCAAATAGTAAATTCAATTTTAAACGACAATTTTAAATTTACTTTTAAAAATTTATGTTCATTACCTACGGCCATTATTTTCGCAATATGCTGAAATGATGGATTTAAACTTAAATGAGTAATATTCTATCAAAACTGAATTAGTTTCGATAATAAGATGCATATTAAAACTTTAACAATTTCTGTAAGAACAAGTGGGGGGTTTAACTCTTCAATTTGTTTTTCAAGGGGAGTGTGTCAATTGTCCAACACGGATTTGAATGAATTTTTTTTTTTGTACGCGTAGTGTATATATAGAAATGAATTGTGTTAACGGGGTCTTCTGCCGTTTTGAGCCGTTTACCAAAAAAAAAATTCAAAGTTTGGTGTATATTGCTTTAACAGCAACATTCGCCATAAGAATAACGCGGCATACCGTAAACACCAGCAGAGACAACTCTAAAAAGAGTCTATATCAAGTATAGAGCGACATTGACCTTAGGTCAGATTTCCGAAAAATTGCTGATAGAAAAAAAACCGTAAACACGACCTTGGTGCGCTTAGCGCGAGTACACGCGAGAGTATACATCGTTTACTGCTGTTAAAGCAATATATACCAAATTTTTTTTGGAGCAAACGGCTCAAAAAGACGTAAAATCCCGTTAATACAATTTATTTCTATATATATACTAAACGTACAAAAAATTTCATTCAAATCCGTGTTGGACAATTAACACACTCTCCTGATTGGATAGAATGCCTTAAATCTTTAAAGATACTCCAAAGAATTTCAATACTGTGGTTAATGTGTGTGCTTCAGTTTCTTAATACTGACGCAGTAACTTCGGCTGCGTCGGTAGAGACGTTATGGTAAGCTCTGGGTATCCACAGGCAACTTCCTCTAAGGGCTGTCCTCAGTTTAACCCTGTTTCTGGCGGTTGTAATACAGTCCGCCCATGCTGGTGCGCCGCACAGTAGCTTTGAAATCACCACAGTTGCCAGTGTGCGAGTGCAATATCTCCGCAACTACCCCAGTTGGGAAGACTCTTCGCTATTTTCTGAGAGGCATCCCTTGCTCTTGTTTTGGCAAAATTCGCCATAAGAATAACGTGGCATATCGTAAACACCAGCACAGACAACTCTAAAAAGAGTCTATATCAAGTATAGAGCGACATTAATCGTAGGTCAGATTCCCGAAAAATTACTGAAAGAAAAAAAAAAACGTAAACACGACCTTGGTGCGCTTGGCGCGAGTACACGCGAGAGTATACAGCGTTTACTGATGTTAAAGCAATATATACCAAACTTTGAATTTTTTTTTTGAGCAAACGGCTCAAAAAGACGTAAAATCGCGTTAACACAATTTATTTCTATATATGTACTAAACGTACAAAAAAATTCATTTAAATCCGTGTTGGACAATTGACACACTCTCCTGATTGGATAGAATGCCTTAAATCTTTGAAGTTACTCCAAAGAAATTCAATACTGTGGTTAATGTGTGTGCTTCAGTTTCTTAATACTGACGCAGTAACTTCGGCTGCGTCGGTAGAGACGTTATGGTAAGCTCTGGGTATCCACAGGCAACTTCCTCTAAGGGCTGTCCTCAGTTTAACCCTGTTTCTGGCGGTTGTAATACAGTCCGCCCATGCTGGTGCGCCGCACAGTAGCTTTGAAATCACCACAGTTGCCAGTGTGCGAGTGCAATATCTCCGCAACTACCCCAGTTGGGAAGACTCTTCGCTATTTTCTGAGAGGCATCCCTTGCTCTTGTTTTGGCAAAATTCGCCATAAGAATAACGTGGCATATCGTAAACACCAGCACAGACAACTCTAAAAAGAGTCTATATCAAGTATAGAGCGACATTAATCGTAGGTCAGATTCCCGAAAAATTACTGAAAGAAAAAAAAAAACGTAAACACGACCTTGGTGCGCTTGGCGCGAGTACACGCGAGAGTATACAGCGTTTACTGATGTTAAAGCAATATATACCAAACTTTGAATTTTTTTTTTGAGCAAACGGCTCAAAAAGACGTAAAATCGCGTTAACACAATTTATTTCTATATATGTACTAAACGTACAAAAAAATTCATTTAAATCCGTGTTGGACAAGTGACACACTCTCCTGATTGGATAGAATGCCTTTAATCTTTGAAGATACTCCAAAGAAATTCAATACTGTGGTTAATGTGGGTGCTTCAATTTCTTAATACTGACGCAGTAACTTCGGCTGCGTCTGTAGAGACGGTCTGGTAGGCTCTGGCTATCCACAGGCAACTTTTCCTAAGGGCTCTCCTCAGTTTAACCTTGTTTCTGGCGGTTGTAATACAGTCCGCCTATGCTGGTGCGCCGCACAGTAGCTTTGAAATCACCACAGTTGCCAGTGTGCGACGACGTGTAATATCTCCGCAACTACCCCAGTTGGGAAGAATCTTTGCTATTTTCTGAGAGGCATCCCTTGCTCTTGTTTTGGCATAAGTTAATGACTTATTCCATCTGGTTCCTTCCTCCTGCGTTACTCCCAGGTACTTTACTACTTTACCTATGGGGACTTTATTACCTGATACAGTGATGTATTCGTCGCCTACGCGCCCTTTTCGATTGGCCTACTTCTAACGAACGGTTTCGCGCATCTCACATTTCTTTTCCATTTCAATTAAATTACATATGATGATAATTATAAATTCTATAAATAAATACAATGGTGCGCCGCACAGTAGCTTTGAAATCACCACAGTTGCCAGTGTGCGACGTGCAATATCTCCGCAACTAACCCAGTTGGGAAGAATCTTCGCTATTTTCTGTGAGGCGTCCGTTGCTCTTGTTTTGGCATAAGTTAATGGCTTATTCCATCTGGTTCCTTCCTCCTGCGTTACTCCCAGGTACTTTACTGCTTTACCTATGGGGACTTTATTACCTGATTCAGTGATGTATTCGTCGCCTACGCGCCCTATCCGATTGGCCTACTTCTAACGAACGGTTTCGCGCATCTCACATTTCTTTTCCATTTCAATTAAATTACATATGATGATAATTATAAATTCTATAAATAAATACAATTAAAAAACAATAAAATCCATAAAAGTCAGTGACTCCTGCCTCCATCTCTTTACTGCTCAGGCTTCCTACTACTTTCCCTCTCATTCAGAATGATCGAGACCCTAGCCACCCCAACTTCCTCTCGCCCAACCGCCCCCTTACCACATTCACACTTCCTTTCAGACCTTCTGCCCATCCCTCATTCATTCCTACGCATTCCCACGTCAGGTGCTCCCACGTGTCATACCCTACTCTGCACAACCAACACTTTCTGCAACTTTCATCCATCCAGACCGTTCTTCCTGCCTCTTCCGATCCACATCTAGCTCTATCCATCAATAAATTTTACTCTATAATAGTTTTGTTTGAGACATTTTTCTTTATTCTACAACAAATTCAATAAAACTGACCGCTGTGATCTAAACTAAAGTTTGCTTAAATCCAGCCAGTTTTGTACCGCTGTGATCCTAGCACAACAAAATAATTGGGCTAGCACAACTTTTTAAATGGGGAATTACATTGGAAAGTTGCAATTATGGAACCGAATGCATTACTCTAATGAAATTAACGCCGTTTATTGCAAATTGAAAGACAAATTCATTGGTGTTAAGAAATTAAAGATAGCTCTTGCTACACTATGGAAAACATGCAAATGAAAATTCAGTTATTCCCATAAGGAATACATTGTGGCAATACTAAAATCAAAAGGGGTTTGACAGGAATTTTCGGCGACTGTTTTTTTCTCAGGTTGATAGGTAATTTCAAGACGATTCTAAATTGGTATAATTTTTTTAAACTAGCTATGCTATTGCTACTTTCTTTCAATTTTAAGTAATTCCAATGATTTTTAATTACACTTGTTGAAAATGTAATAATCATTTGCATATTTTCAATAGTGACGCATAAGCTTGCTTGAATTAATTAACACCAATAGATTCGTATTAAAATTTGCAAAAGATGACGTTCATTCCAAATGAGCTTTTAATGTAATGAAATTGTTCAAATTGGCATTTAAATGGCATTAGTGGCTGTGATTTTAGATTTTAGTATCGCCACACATGTATTCCGTATGGAAATAACTGAACTTTGATTTGCATGTTTTCCATAGTGTAGCAAGAGCTATCTTCAATTTCTTAACACCAGTGAATATGTCTATCAATTTGCAATAAACGGTGTTAATTTCATTAGAATAATACATTCGGTTCAATAATTACAACTTTGCAATGTAATTCCCCATTTGAAAAGTTGTGCTAGCCCAATTATTTTGTTGTTGCTAGGATCACAGCGGTATAAAACTGGCTGGATTTAAACAAACTTTAGTTTATTCTTATACATCCATAATAAAAAAATCAATAATTTCATACATTATTATCGTAAAAATACCCGAAATTATTAATTCAAGTATGACTAAGGTTCCATTAAAGAGCAGCATTTATAGAAAAGCATTAGAAAACATTTCTATTAGTTCCTTAATATGGAGAAACTTATCTCGGCGGATGGGATGCGTATTAAAAAAAGCGAGTTAAATACAATGATGGGCATTTTATGACAATATGGCGGATGTGTAGCGCGACAAACTGTGAAACCGTGCAAAGGCAAAAGGCAAAAAGCACTCGTAGAAAACGTCGTGAATCGTTAAAGGTGAGAGGTCACAATGGTAAAACCGCTAGCGCGAATGCGGCAGGTAGATGCCGAATGCCTCTCGTACGTACGAACGTACGTGTGTGTGTGTGTATTTGATCTGACACACAATCCGCATTTGTAGCGCATCTTCATTTGACTTCACCTATTCTGCGACGCTATTTTCTAATTTCTCAATAAACGCGTTTCTTTTATATTGCTGGCAATAAACAGTCGTCGCTTCGCGTCGGTGCGACGGTTAGGCGTAATCCATACTTTGATTTGACATTCCTCGCGAGATATTCCACACGAGATATTCAAATTCGACGAAACACATCATAGATCATTATTTCGCACTTAGCACATTTTATAATACTTTGGATACCCGAAATGTCTCTTTTCAAATATTTCGTAAATCTTAAAATGTAAGATTGCTAAACTTTCTGCAACACTGATGGTGGGTATAGGTTAATTTAAAATTAACACAACGAAATCGGTTGTATGCGGAACCAAGGATATACCGAATCCTAGAACAATGGGAAATTGTTCAGGTCCGTTGGTTTACACTAGCCATGTCATACTATCATGAAATATCGATATATGTCGAAATCGATTTTTCCAATTTTTCGATACATCGATATCGAAATATCGTCTTGAAAATATTGATATTATCAATATCGACCAAATAGGAATTCCACAGGAACGCCATCTGTATATGGGTTTCACTAAATATAATAATTACACTAAGAAATAAAATTAGGTCAATGTAGCATCGATATTTATGTTAATCTTAAGATTCCAACGAAAATCCATGGATTAAGATTATTGTATAGAACTTAAAATGTTGAAAAATTGCCAATTTTGAACATCTCAGAATATTTTTCAGATGGCGGTTACGTCAATGACATGTCAAAACGATATCAAAAATTACGATACCGATATCTCGATATTATTGAAAATGAAATTATCGATAAATATCAAAATTTTGAGGCCGATATATCGATATTTATCAATATCGATATTTTTTTGACATGTCTGGTTTATACGTCTTTGGTAATGCAAACTTATCTGTATTAAGCGGAACCTGTTTGTCGTGGAAACACTATTATTTAATTAGGCGTAATCCATACTTTGATTTGACATTCCTCGTGAGATATTCCACACGAGATATTCAAATTCGACGAAACACATCATAAGATCATCATTTCGCACTTGGCACATTTTATAATACTTTGGATACCCAAAATGTCTCTTTTTAAATATTTTGTAATGAATACATCTTAAAATGTAAGATTGCTAAACTTTCTGCAACACTGATTGTGGGTATAGATTAATTTAAAATTAATACAATGAAATCGGTTGTATGCGGAACCAAGAATATACCGAATCCTAGAACAATGGGAAATTGTTCAGGTCCGTTGGTTTACACTAGACATGTCATACTATGATGAAATATCGATATATGTCGAAATCGATTTTTTCAATTTTTCGATATAATGATATCGAAATATCGTCTTGAAAATAGAAATTCAACAGGAACGCTATCTGTATATGGGTTTCACCAAATATAATAATTACAATAAGAAATAATGTTAGGTCAATGTAGCATCGAACCAACCTGGGCAGCACAGTTGGTAGTGCTTCGACTTACCACGCTGGCGGACGGGGTTCGAGTCCTCGGGGTGGGCACCCCACATGTGTGTATTTATTATTGATAAAAATTCACACAAAAAATCACTTAGAAAATTCACACAATTATAAATTCACTGATTCAAAAATCACAATCAAGAACCAACAATCGCGATGCGCAACTCACCAAAAATAATAACCAACACACAACAAGAAACCACTGACTGCATTCACACTATCACTCCACAAACTTCATCTTAATGGGATGCTATTGAATGAAAACCGCGCTATAAAAGTACTGCATTTTGCGATTAAAAGAGCAAAGCCCGAAATTTGGAAATTTCAGGGAGGGATCATGAATTACAGTCTGCCCTCATATGGCAGACTGTAATTCATGATCCCACCCTGAAATCGCAAAACAAAACGATAAAGATATATTGTGTTTGATTTGTCGTTATTAACAGATTTCACGGTATTGCTTATAATTTTACCTGGAATACGGCCATTCTGGAATATGAAAGTTAGCCTCATTTTTAGATACTATAGCTACGACTCTTACTGCAAACAAGGCAGTACACAGTACTAGGCATGTCAAGGGTACCCGATAATTCCGGGTTACTCGGTTTTCCGCCCGTTTTATCAGTTTTGGCTTAAACCGGGCTTTTACTTTGAAGGGTTTAACTCGGATTTTCGTAAGTTTCGCGTTCTATACCAGAATCAGCTGATCTTGAAAGTATTGGGTTCCGATTCCAGCATCGACGCGGTTGCGTCCCACTACCAGATGATGCTAAAAATTCTGTTCTTGAATCGGAATCGACGCAAGAACGCCCCACTATTGCTTGATTCTGTTTCCAAACCGAAATCGAGACGAGTCGCCTCGCTCTTGCTTGATTCTGTTTCCAAACCGAAATCGAGGCGAGTCGCCCTGCTCTTGCTCGATTCTATTTTCAAACCGAAATCGACGCGACTGAGCGAGAACGTGTTGATACTTGTTACTAAAACAACAGCGATTAATTGCTCCCGCGATTGCACGTATCAGCTCGTGTTTTAAAATGTTTATTCGTAGTACTAGCGAACGAAGCCGCCAATCTTTTCTCACATTGACCAGTGATTGTATTTCATGCATATTTGGAAAATTGAGAACAGCCATTCTCTTTGATAATACTGGTAAATGAATTTATCTTTTTCCAAATTTTTGTTTCCATTTTTTGTTTTTATTTATATACATTCTTTTAATAGCTAATGAAAGTAAAATAACATTCATGCGTATAGTCCTTTATATTACACTAGGTGGCGCTGTAAACGAGTTTTTGTTCGGATTTTAAACCCGGGCATTCACAGACAAAACCGTAATAGAATAAACCTGCAGATTTACAAAACCCGAATACCCGGAGACTCGGGTTTCCCTATTTTTTGACAAGCCTACACAGTACACAGATGCAATAAGATTCTCTTAACGCATGGTTTTTTCAGTTCCTATATGTACAATTTATATACGGTCGACTCCGCGCTCCTTTATACACACCTAAAGCAAAGTGTTGAATTATCATTCACCAGCCTCATTATTTTAATTTGTGCTCTATATTGTATTTAAATTGTAAACATAGTTAGGGGCAACAAAGCATAACATTGGGTATCAGCCATAAAGGCTATCTATATTTACCACGCGCTAATCACATCTCGTCATGAGCGAGCATGACAACGCGTCGTGACGCAGTGTCCAGTTAATGGGCCGCCCTTCTGCCCTATCATTACTGTTAGATTTTAGTATATAAGCTTGTATTGTGTAATTAATAAAGTAGTGTGGAATTTTATTGTACCACAATACATCTAATGAAATATATACAAATGAATGAGACTGAGATACAACGAGGAGATCCAGGCGGAGGCGGCAGCTGGCGTCGGTGTAGTCGCTGGAGACGGCCGGTGAGGGACACGGTGAAGACTCTCGGTACGGCTGACTCTCTGGTAGCGGCAGCTGGTGTGGGGCTCGCTGTTGGTGGATGCTGATGACTGAATGTGCGAAGACTCGTTGAAGAACTGAACTGAACTGGTTGATGGTGTCGAATTCTGGACCATATATATCAGGTGAAAATGCTGACGCGACCATTTGTTCAGTTCGTCACAGCGGAACACGTGGTCGCGATCACGCTGCGCCGTGTCGGTGTTGAGGTGTCAGCATTTTCGATATTTAGTCTCGGCGGATGTTGATTGTGCAGATTACGGATTGTAATGATGAAGTTGGTGCTTGAGATTTGTTGATATTAATATGGCTTGTGCGGCAATGGATGATTGCCGCCTCAGTAGTATTCAAACTGTAATGGTTCGAGTCACTCGCTAACACTGAAGAGCCTAAAAACCTCAGTTACTGATCTCTCCTTCATCACCTTTTATTGCTTGTGGAACCTACAACTCTACTAGGAGCTTACAACTCCAGCTCTGTGCGTGCACCTCGTCACCATCCACGAGAGGCGTACACATACAAAGAGTCAGCCAGAGAAAAAGTAGTAATAAGGAAAATATCATTTAATAGATGATAAAATTACGAATATGCTGATATATACCTTGTTGAGTCTCCTTTGCTTTTTCTTATCTTGTTAAAAGGGCAAAGTCCGGCACTGATAACCCTATGCAAGAGATGAAAAAAATGGAACTACAGATTACTGACGGGGTTAACCTAACTTTTGATGTATCAGTCTCCGTCCTTCAGCCAAGGTTCAAATACAAAGTGTTTTACAAAATTTAAAAGAAAAGTTGCACATTCTAACAAAGTAAAAA
>JAODAC010005535.1:0-31414 GCA_027575185.1 Mimaenictus wilsoni
GGTTTGAAAGATTTGCAGAGTTGAAATTAAGAGAATAGACAGTGGAAAAAACCTTGAAGAAATACAATATCTAAAATGTGTTAATGTGTGCTCTGGACCACCTTATATCTAAGGGTCTCCTACAGTTTATTAAGTTTTAGATCATGGGGCACTGAGCAATTAAAATGTTGTTCATTTGATAATCAGCATTAAGAGAACCCTACGCGACTAGTACAACGTAACGACAAAATGAGGAACCAAAACCTGAAATTCAAAATTTTTAAAAATATTTTCTAATTTGTGTTGATATACACATTTACGCCTAATACTGGGTAATTATTGAGAAATAAATCGTGTAAAAACGGCTTTTCCAAAAATGTCTTGTTTATAATGTGGAATCGATCCGTACAAGAATGGGCATTCTATAACATGCACATTAGACAATATTTTAGAACAAAGTGTGAATTTCACGTGTTTGTTCCCCATTTTGCTACTACGTGGTACCTGTCGCGTAGGGTCAATTTTTTAATTGCATATTTTCCCTATGTTATTTTCTAATTTTATCTCTGTACTAAAGAAAATTCAATACTACCTGACTGTAGGATGAACGAAACTCACATGACTCACACTAGAACAGTCTCCACGTCTCTGTAAATATTTAATTACCCCAGCTGTTTTCAATGTAATTAGTCATCGAAGAGACCTATATTATTGCTTTTTATTGCTGAAAAGTTGAATTAATTTAGCACAACATTGCGCAGCTTGCAGTCAGCAATATTCGAAAATATCACTCAAACTCTTGGCTGGATACATATCTACTTTTGGTTCCTTTAAGTTTACATTCTTTAAAATTAAAAGTTTATATATTGAATTATAAACTTTTAACTTCCCACAAATTATAAAATCGAAACCTATAAAAAGTTAAACAACGAGTCAACGAATACTAATACTTTTATCATATATGCATTAACTACTTCCTAACTCTCCTCGTTCTCCTCGCTTTCCTCGTTAACCAACTGCGATAAACCCATAAACTATAACGGCTATGAAGAGAGTAAATACAACGCTGTATGACTATAGATTGAATGAAACTCGCATCACTCTATAATCTTCAATTATTAAACTTATAATCATAGATATTCTCGGTCTGTCTCTGTAAATATTTAATTACCGCGGCTATCTATTTCCTTCGGCCAAGGACACGATCAAAGCGTATGTATGCCGAGTACATCCACCAGTTTCATGCATTCTCATCGGAAAAAAGCAAGGTGGACTCGTCCCTTGCAAAAAGTGTCTAATGGACGCAGTGGTAAGAAAGTTAATTGTTCGTTGTCCAGAATATAAGTAGAACTTTATCCATCCAAGTGTTATCATTCGTAAATATAACCTATGAATTTGGTAATAATTTGAATTGATTTCTTCCTAATTGAATTAAAGTTTAAAAGTGATTCTATTGAAGTTTTTCTTCCAATTTTTCTTTTTAAAATCCTAGTTAATTATTCTGCCACCGTGTGTCGCTGCATGTCCATGTTGATGTCTCGATCAACTGACGTTTTGTGATGTCAGCTCAGTTTAGTTCAAGGCTTTTGCTTGCAAACGGTTTTTGTACAATAAATCGCATTTAATCGCACGCAATGATGATTTAATGGCTTAGACGCGGCGCGCGTTGTAGTCGCTTAAGGTATGTACACCGCCAGCGTACTCGCGATGCCCGTGAATGCCATCCATGACCAGCTGCAAATCACTCTCCTAACCCCAATGTCCCCGTCTGCTCATCGTCGTGAAATGTCTGCAAAGCACCGAATGTAAACTAATCTCCTCTGTCTGATCTACACCGCGGATTACAATGTTTAAATTGTGTTTTGATTTTGGCAGGATTTAATAATGGCGCAGGTGCTGGTCACGGACTGGATCGAGGAGTATGAGGCGCTTACGGAGAGCGAGATCAACACGTACGCTGGCGAGTTGGAGCACAATCACGAGGTGATCGAGTCCCTTCACGCGATCTTCACGGATTCATCTTATCATCATGATACTGAGGTAAATTTATTCGTATTTTTGTAAAGTTTTCAACTTAAAAACTTTGTCCTTCGATAGTATTGATGACGTTAAATTGTGGTGCATGCGCAAAGGTTAAGATTGAACAACGCCCTCTTCCGGTTGATTTAAATGTGTTTAACGTGTTGCCTAATGTAGTGACAGCGAAAGGCGCGAAATTTAAATTATAAACCTAAAGAGAATCTCTGTGATAAGCAATTCATCAAACTTATTAATAAATATTGCTGATTTATGTTTCTAAACATTTTCTTGATTTATTTTTCAGATTATAGATAGAGTATGTAGGCAATTATTAGCATTCTATAGATCGGGAGATAGCAGTCTGAGCAAGTTTGCCATACAATTCGTGCCTGACCTCACCTACTTGCATCTGAGCCATCGTAAGGAGTATCCGAGCGTGGAGACGCTAATCGTGAGTCTGTACAATCTGGAGGTAGTTGACGCCAGTATGCAGCCGAAGGTGAAGTCGTTTCGCGTGCCGAGCATTGCACAGTCGTCGCTCTACCACGACTCATCAAACCTGGAGCCGGCATTCATCGCCGAGAACTCGCTGCGCCGCTGGGAGGAATGCAACACGAAATTGGTAAACTGGGGCCCGCTGCCGCAGGTCGACGCGCTGAATGCTCAAAATCGACAGCGCGTCATCACGGCGCTGATGTTCATCTTCAATCAGCAGGTGGCGAACGTTAGTGGCAATGGTTTGGAACATTCTTGCCGAATTATCTCTAGGTATGTAGTGATATTTTTGAAATAATTTCCTTTTGAAAAGCCAAACCGAAAAGACCATGTTCGACTTAAGTTAAAAGGGCTTATAATAATATTTATCAGTTTCAAAGTCAAAATCGCCAAGACTTTTATTTCCTAACACAATATTTTAACGATTTTGTTTTGTAATTCCGTTTTTGTCTAAGTCAAAAATCTTCGAAATTTGTATGATTATTTAATGAATAATTCATAAGAGGGTAATTATTTCACATAGAGAGATTGATATTGAAGTCAGAATGGATGGCTTATCGCTTCGCTTATTAAGTTGCTCAGTTATGTTCACTCGTGCCGGCTTAGTTATGATCGGAAACGAAAAATTGAAGAGTCAAGAATATTTTAATATTTTTTATTCAAAAATTTATGCCAATTTCCGTCAAGGCAGTGCCGATACCCAAACGGTAACCAGTCTCACTTAATCAAAAATTATGTGAACCAAAAATGAATACTGAAGTATATACTATAATTAATCTATCATTGCCGTGTATCTTCCCCGTTTAATCTAACAATAGATGTCTTCATTTTTGGTGTATTTTTATGTAAAAATAAACAATTATAAATTTAAGGCTAATTTCGCAAGGATTCGCAAGCGGAGGCAATCGAACGTCGACGGATAGCGATGTCCCACATACGACATATCCTCGCGTTGCCATCTCCAGCCAACTGCTGCTCGAGTTTGCCCACACCGTCTACCATGCACTCGAGCGCGGTGTCAGCGGGGTGGCGCAAACCCTGCACGACATCATCCAGCGTGCATCTTATGAAACCTTCACGGACGTGCTGCTCGTGGCACATGCAATCAGCAATCTGTTGCAGCGCGCGCCCACGCCAAACATGCCCTGCAAGGTGGTCAAACCGATCAACAAGTCGATGATTACGAATGCTTCCTTCAGGACGAAGAAACTGCCAGGTAAATTTCTCACACATTTTCTTCTACTATGTGCAAATTTTGCTATCCCTTACATGCTTCGCATAAAAATAGTTTATTTCCTAACAATCAACAATAATCCTAATAATATTAGCCCACTCACCTAACCTCAATCCTTATATCCTCTAACCTAACAGAAACGCAAAGAAGGCGACGTAAATCATCGACCTGAGCGAAACTCAGCAAGATACTGAACAAACTTGGTTGCTCAGTGAGTAATTACCTACTGAAAATCTTTCTGTCACTATGAGGATGAGTATGATGATTGAAATTATGATGTTTTGCAGATGATATACCTATCCAGGAAGACGAGGGTGGCGCTGGTGACGCGAGCCTCGATTCGATCGTCGAGGAGGGCGGTACCGAAGCCGGTGACAAAAAGGGCTTCCGCGGCCGGTCGGGTAGTGCGCTCAAACACCTGCCGAAGCTGCCCGGCCTCGGCAAGAAGCCGAAGCTGAAGAATTCACCGACGCCGCCGCGCCACTCGCTGGAGGACACGCCACCGAGTAGTGGCGGCAGCGCCGAAATGGTCCGCATGGGCACTCAGGTGTCATCGACGGCCGGTGGCGGCGAGCAAGTGTCGTTGGTGGCGAGCAACAGCAACGGCAGCATGCAGAGCGAGCTGGCGCACAACACAGTGCACGTGAGTACGGTGTAAGGTGATGGCCAGCAGATAAAAGCGATGAAACACGTTTAATAATATTAATAACATCAAAGATCAAATAACACGAAAGATCAAGAAAAAACAGCTTGAAACACTGTTTAAATATAGTTATGCGTATAATGCGATATGCTGAAGGTGTCTTGAATCGAGTAACCTAAAATGGTAGTGGGATGGGTTAAGTTGAAGGTTCAAATGATATTTAAGAGGTTAAGGTGAGGTATAAGAAGAGTGGTGTGGTCAGTTACCAAAAAATGGCGTTACTTTATTTGCGGTGATAGATAGGAATTATTACATTCCAAGGAGTATTCTAATGAGCTGTCGAAAGACACGATTTACATGCTGGTGGACATAAAGTACAGTTTGATCCTTATAACATATGTTTGAAATAAAGCACTATTTCGTTTAGTTTTGGCAAAACTTTAAAATTCGGAAGGGTACAAATTATATTTTATTGGTTAATATGAGAGCTGTCAATAGCTTCAAGAAATGAAAATTACAAAGAACTTGAAGCACGATTTTAATATATTTATGCGTGTGTTGAGACGTACTGAAGGCATTTTGAAGAGTTCAAGATAAGTGGAATGTTAAGTTGAGGTTATGATAGTTACCGTATGGAAAATTATCGTAAGATGGGGTTACTATCTTTATGGTAGTAAGTCGAATTGCTTAAGGGAGGTTAAGAGATGGAATGGGAGGTTACGTTTCTATATGACAGGTATAGCATATGGCGTTGCTTTTTTTGAGGAGGAATGTACGAAATATTGCATTAAATGACATTGGAGATATTCTAAGCTGTAAATTGTGAAAATTTTCTGCCAGCCAACATGTAAAATACTTATGATCTGTATTTTATGTATCTGTATCTTTATTTTTGATTACTTTATTCTCGAAAAAAAACAATTTAATTTTATAGCTACTATTCGTCTTCGTTTATTTGAAAATGGTTAACATTTTTTTGAGAAGCAATGCCTCATGAAACAATTTAATTTGGTAAAAGCAGAAAGAAGAATTTATTTGTCCAATTTGCTTACCTCCCGAGGAAATCTAATGATCAAATTTATGAAATCTTTAAATTTGTGATGATATTGATTATTATAATATGTCAAAATTGATCTTTTTTTTGGAGGGTGATGGACACGTTTTAACATAAAGAACCCCAGAATGTCTAAAATGATCACATTAAACCTACGAATATAATTCGCTAAAACACTTGATTTTGTACTGTTTGTCCATCTTGATGGAATCAAACTACCAAAATATTAAAACACTGTCAATAAATGAATTCAAAGGACAATATATTTTGTCGGGAAAGAACTTTAGTGACCGTTAAATTCAATTAAATTCCCCAAAATTTGCCCGAATTGTATTTATTTCTTAATTAAAAATCAACGTAGCTTGACTGTCGATGTATGTATTTTATGGATTCATAATATTACATAGGTCGAACCGTCGAAAAATATTTTTAAAATTCAGATTCGACTACACTAGGCAAAACATTTTCAATGCTAGAAAAATCCACAAATCATTATTTAATCAGTGATAATTAACGACAACTAATGTTATGAATACAAATTGTCCAAAGGCATTAATTTACAATTACATGTATTCATCCACCAGTGTTATGACAACAGTAATTAATATATGAAAATGCTCTAAATTTTGATAATAAAAAGCTTTCAAATCTCTTTGAAAGTTACTATTATTTAACACAGCTACATTAGAATACTCAATTCGTTTAGGATTACTTCTTTTTCTCTGTTAACTCCTAAATTTTTCAAATCGATCATAACAAATATTACAAACTCAAAATATTGTAAAACACGAGTAAACGCACGAAAGGAAAATACTTTAGTACAAGTTCTATTCCGGATGTTGTTTAGGTGCGTTTGTAAACAATCGATGTGTGTTTTCGATGCAGATACGTGCGATCGTTTTACAAATACGTAGTTTACGAAAGTTTTTCATAACCCCATTTTCCTCATAAAAAAACTACAAACTAAAAACTGTTGGTTACTAAGGCAGAACGAACATAACCACAATTGATAACTATGTTTAACTCTGACAAAACTCAATACATGTGCGAGTTGTACGGATATTTAAGCGAATGTGTATATAAATATGTTCACGTTTTGTGTACATATTGTTATTACCTATATGTGTATATAATATTTATTCGTGTGTATACAAACAAAAAGTTAGAAAAGAAATACTAAAATATCTCAATATAAATATAAACTGAGTTTATTATGTTCCCGATTTGTTCGTTATCTACTGTTTTTTAATTGAAAACAGGCATTTGGTGATTTTTTTAATTTATTTGTATTAATTTGTTTACAAGTATTAATTTCGTTTAACAAGAATTATCGTTGTAATAAATTATGTTTTGAGAACAATTGTTATTTAAATAAATTTCGTTTTATGCTCTTATTCGATGATACCTTTGAATGAAACATCCTTTGAAACTGTTTAGTCGTACATCTACTTCGCCTTCTTCCAGCTAGAAAATAGAAAGGGCAGAAAGATTGGTTGTTTGAGAGGTATGAAGAAATTTGATTACCAAATCGTTGGCGTATAAATCTTTGTAGCATGTTGGTGCAATGCATTGGCGGACGCAGAGGACCTTGTTGATGCCATGTCGGCCTGAACAAGAGAGACCACAGGCTACTTCGTGTTCATGAAAAGTCGCTTCCTAAAATTTAAGAAAAACATATTTTTTTACAAAATTAAGTTTGCCAATAGATGATAATTGGTAATATTTGTATTGCAGTTTTGGTATATTGTTCTTTTGAGTTCCCGTTTTGTTTGTTTTGTGTTTGAAGTAGGCAATGTTAATAATTTACTGATATCCATAAGCATCGCCTAGAGATATTTCCACAGGAATATAAGAAATGACCTCGCCTTCGGCTCGTACTGACACGCATACGAGTGAGTACCTCAAGTATGAAAAACATCATCATCGAGTGAGGAAAGGGCATTCCAAGCGAATTGTACTCTATACTTCTACTACTATTATGTGTGAAAATATTTTTTTTTAATTAAAAACGATACTGAACGAACTGAAATGTATAATACAAGAGGAGTAGGAAGAAGATATTATAAAATATAAGATGGACCAGGGCCAGACGAAGAAAATGTGAATATCAAGAAGGAAGAACTATACGCTAATCGCAAAGTTGTCCGTGATATGAAGGACAAATATACCAATCCTAATGGGAAGACCAGCGAAAAGATAGTCAGACTTGTGGAGATCAAGGGCTTAATCTTCCTCTTGAGACCATAAAATATAAATATCAGGAGTACTCATATAAGAAAGATAAATATCGATATTATGGTTGATATCCTACGAATTACATTTCAGTTTTCTTTGTACTACTTTACAAAAAAGTACAAAGGCTATACTTAAATAACCATTATACGCTATGAATTTTATGCAAAGCCCTAGATATACTTATTGTTTTAACTATTCTTGGTCGATATCGATCTTTGAATATCAATATATAAAAAATGAAAAATATTTAGACTTGTCTGACGATAACGATGTCGAATGTCGATGTCGATATTTCTTGATATATCGATATTCAAAAAATAAAATAAAATATCTATAATATTGAAATTGGGTAGTATCACGATCAATATCAAACGGTTGGTAATATCCACGTTAATTTTGATATTTTAATAATAATAGTCTATCGACCTTGAAGCTCTTTCCGACGTTACATATGATATAGTGGTTTTTACATTTAGTTGTTTGCACCTGTTACATGTTTGTTGTTGTTGACACTTTGTTGATGTTAAGTGTGTGGTATATTGCGTATACACCTATCCCCCGATTTACACGGTAGATACGTTCCTGAGAAAAACGTGTAAATCGAAAATTAAAAATGTTCAAGTCAAAACCGTGTAAATCGAAAAGCTTGCAGAAAATGCATAATTTTACTATTCAACAGTTGTGATTTTTTTCAATATTTTCACTTGTAATTTACGAATATGAAAAATAAAATCTTTCTGAAACTGTGAAACTTTCACTCAAATACAATTTTCCGTAGATAAAACTTTAATTTTATGCGAAGAAATACAGACACAGTGTGCGTGTGCAGCAAGTCAGCACATAAGCTCGGGATTCCCCGTGAGATGTGTACACAGCGTACGTGTTCAATCACAGTAATTAGTAAAGTGCGATAGAAACAAAAAAAAACTTATTTGAAAACCGTGTAAAAGCGGAAACGAGAAAAACAAGTACCGTGTAAATCTGGGAATAGGTGGGAATGCGTGTAGTAGTTGTGTTGATCTGTTGAAGGTGTAAAGTTGAGTTTGTAGAATGAGTGTATGGGTGAATGTTTTTTATGTGAATAATAATTCAAATAAGAAGATATCCGCCTCGAGGACTCGAACCTCGTCCGCTGGGGTGATACGCGGTTAAGCTACCCTGGCGGGCAATATTTTAATATCTAAAATATTGATAATATTGAATTATGTCGTTATCTGACTTATAACTTCTCAGTTTTGTTCTGGAAATTTGGCGCAGTTTCACCTCTTGTTTTTTGAATGATGTTTCATAGCACAAAATCAATTCTTTAATTGCGCGAGGTATCTTGTAACATAATGCAAGAAATAGTAATGTAGTTTGTGAAATAACAAATTGCGATAAATTCGTTAGCATGGCAAGAAAATGATATATCGATATTTTTCGTAACCAAAATATCAAAATTTATCAACAACCAACTTTTCCTATCTATTTTAATTTATCGGGCATTGATATCTGATGCCATTAGCTCTATTCAATTTCATTTTAATGTATTTTTTAATTTACCGAGCAGCGACTACTAAGGTCAATGAATTTATTCACTTCTTTTTCAATGCAATTAGTCATATTATAGACTAATACTATTGAATGTAATTTGTTATATTAGAAATTAGGATTATTTTGTAAATGCAATTTTGTAATTGATGTAACATATTTTCATTCAAAAATCCACTAGAAACAGAAAATGTAATCTGTGGGGCAGAGATTCTAGAATTTAAAACAATCTTTTGTAAATAATTATCAAAACTTCTTTGGAGAAGCCTACAATAAATACCTACATTCTCATAATTTCCGATATTATAACCAGAAACAGGATAAGGTTTAGAAACAGGATTAACTTTGAATGAATTATCTATGAAATTAACGTTTATATGGAAGAAAAAGTATAACAATTAATGATTACGAATATAAAACTATAAAACTTACATTTTTTGGGGTCTCCTTATACGGAAACTCTAAAAAAGTGTATACTACCTTCACACTCTCAACCCTCAACAGTAAAAGCACTATTATAGATAAACAAATGCATTTATTCATTGTTTTATCGATTTATTTCACCCCTAGCCCCGCAAAAAACAAAACATATTATAATTCTATACTATTAAAGGTTTAGTAGATGTTATTTCGTTGTTTTTATGCTTTTAGGCGTATGTTTAGGTTGTTTTTATTAAAGATAGAATGAACTGAAGTGAAAATATTGATTGTTACTAGTCCTGTGAGTATCCTGCATACATGTCGACAATCCTACAATTGCCAGTGGCTCCATCTAAACGTCCCAAGCATATTCATCAGATATATTTCCCCTCATTTACAGATTGTAAATCCACTGGCTACTCAGGCTATAGCACTACAGAGCAATCATCAAAACGAATTGCGCCCACAGAGTGAAACAACAACGAACAGCAGCGCACAGAGTAGTGAACTAGACGCGCAAATACAGCGATATTTGCGGTAGCTGCAAGGTTTGCAGAAGGCGCACAGGCCGCGTTTTCCTCTCTCCACCCAGTTTTGTGTGTTTGTGCGATGATAACACTGCGCCGCGAGTGCCAACCGTGAGCAACCACTTGCTGATTCTTCGCCCTTCAGTCAACCCTCGAACAAATCGAAGCTGTGATAAGACGACCTGAGGACAAGCAAGACGACGTCGTCGACGTGCATCAACCAAGTAAGAGATAAATAACGCTGCGCGTTGACTCATCGCTTCTGAGAGTGTAACAAACGTGAAAAAAACTGCATCGGATTCATCGTCGCCGAGAAAGGTGAGTCTTGTAACCTTGAAACCAATGCTTTTCTCTGTGCTACTACTCCTTTTGCATCCAGCAAATCAACATTCGCATGATTGTTGCTTGCTGTTTACTCCTTGCAAATGGAATAAAAACATTCAGGAACGATGTTGGAATGCCATTGATGCTTTGCTTCGTGTCGAAAGGTGGAAAACCGGTCTTGTTTCCAGTTCGAGCACACACATTCTGTGTAGCTGCTGTGTGGTGTTTTGCTTCATTGAGCAGGTCGCTTCATAACAACTATGTTGGGATATTACCTATTCCTATTTATTCTGTTGATATAACCATAAAACAGAATATTCCATAGATTACTCTCAATTTCTACTGTCTATGGCTCAACCAACATTGTTTCTACATTACTATTCGATTATTACACACGCTTGTACAGTAAAGAATACAAAAGGTAGGATTGTAGGTTATGTCCGCATCTAGAAACACGAATAGAATGCAATTTGTGCGTCGTAGGGTCGTAAATATTTGTAATAACCATCGTCATCGTTTTGTTTACAACAAATGATGGTATTGATTATGTTAATTGCTTAACACAGCAAGGTCCAAGGTTTATTTTTATGACCTTGGCGTAATTTTGAGGTTGCCGAAAGAAAGTTTGTTTTCGTTCGAAACTTTTTGATAATTTCGTCTCTTGAAATTGCTAAGATTAACGCCTTATAAGAGATTTTAGACCAATATGAACTTTACGAACTTGTTGTGCCTGTCTCCATAACCTGAAACTGTTTGGCAGAAAATCGAATATTTTATTACAACTTGAAATTCGTCAAAAAAAAAAGTAAGAAAATAGTATAGTTCCACGACTATTAACAAAATTGATTGAATTGCGTCTTTACTGTATAGTAAACTTAAATTTATTTTTAAAAAAAGCTAGTGTTGTTTGTTTTTGACAAATTTGACAACTTATCAGTGCTACCAACTTATTCGAGATATCCAAAAATTAATGATTAAAAATTATGAATAAAAATCTTATAATCTATATATAAATATTAATAACGAAATTTTATTTGATTTATAATTTACTATTTTCAAATACTATATTTGAAGCTCTAGAGAAATGTATGGAAAATAATGTTTATATAAATTTGGTTGGTAACACTGTCAGTTGTTTATCCCGCCTCTATTGTTTTTTCCAACCCCTCATCACGGTTTGGAAACTTTTGAAATTTCTGAATTATTAGTAAATTCCGGATAGAACGATGTGTGAAAGGTTGGTGCGCCCGGTCGAAGGGATTGAACGTCGGATGTGCCTTATAATGCTCGCGGAATTAAATGCAGAGTGGCCGTGCATCGACGCGGAGATTTGGGTAAATTACAACTTCGTTTTCATTCATATTTGTTGCGCTGAGAACACGCGCGTCTTCGCAAAACGCGATAAAACGGTACCATCGTTTGCGTCTAGACGTAAAGCTCTGTTTGCTACTACGTATCACAATGCAAATAACCCGGTAATCGTTTCGGTACGGGTCAGAAAGCGGCGGGGATGTTTGTTCAGTGCAGTGACACGCAATTTCGACGAAAACAAAAGTGGTTTGATTCGTTTGTATCTGTAAGGATGGTTGAATGCTGGCGAATCATTGTTGAAGGACTGGTTTTGTGCATTACATAAGCATGAACAAGTAAGTAGTTATATGTAGTTAAACATGTAATTAGTTATTATAGTTAAACTTAAATATTAACGGTCACTGAGGAGGTTCGCACTGTTACCGATAGAGGGCGATGCGATGCAGTTTCTTAACAAATATTGAAGAAAATTCAGTATTTTTCAGTTTTAACTTATAACTAAAATACAATTATTGTAATTTGTTCAATAAATATTAGTTTAACAATTTATTTAAGTAATCTACAATATTTTAAGGGAAGTTATAAGATTTTGCTTTCGGATACACGGAAATACGTCGCATATTTGCGGTGTTTCGTTGTAAAAATTTGATTGAATCAGGATGAATCAGATTGAGACATTTTGCGTATGTCTAGAAAATATTTCATGAATCATTGCCCTCAGATTCCAACGCATGCAGCGCAACGATGAAATTGAAATTGTTCAATGTTCATTTTCTGCCGGTTTTGTCGTTTTATAATTGCAATCGGGCCGTGATTCTAACAGTAGTCCTGGGTACAGTTACTCTGAATTTTTTGCATTCCATTTGCAATCATGCTATCATGCTACCATTCAAGCACAATTATATAATTATTTGTTGATAAATATGCTTATTATATCGTTTTTCTTTAAAAATTATTTATCTACTTTTTGTTTATATATTTACTTGGTTATATCGCTTTATATATTAACAACTTTATATTGATTTGTTTTATATCAGGGATGAGCAACTTTTCTTATCAGCAGAGCAGAAAACTTGTGGACGCCCGACGCATGCCTGGAAATCCGTTGTTTCTAATCCCTCTGTCGCTGTCCCTTAAACGTAACCAAAATTTCTGTAATCCAGCAAATTTTGGAATGCTTTTAGGGCCGCACAAATATATTCGGATCGCAGGTTGCTCATCCCTGTTATCCTCGATGGATTAGATGACTAAGTCCAAATCGATGAAAACTATGAGAGGAAATAAGAATGATGTTCTCTTTCGTTTCTGAGTAGAGTTATTGAAATTTTTCTGAATAGGGTATTGGCTATGACCTAGCATCGAATAGTGTGATCTTCAGCTTTATTCAATTCTTCTTAACCTAATTTGCCATATTAGAAACTAAGTATTATTGATCAGCTAAATTTATTTCCATCTACATCCACCGGGATTTGGTCTCGAAACCTTGGGGTCAGCAGTTATATACCATATTGTTCATGCCACTGAGTCACTTATATGGACGACACTGGTTATTAAAATTGATTTTGATCCTTAGCAATTTTTAATAATTTTCTACAATTAGGTAGATTCAGTGGTGGATTAAGGTTGATTGGTTCCCTAGGCACTTTCGGTGACGCCGGCGCCGATCTATATCAGGAGTAGGATCGAATTTTATTAGTATCTAGAAGGTATTGAAACTTGAAAAAGTAGTATCGATTTTGTTTCAAAGGAACCTGTGTCAGACGTTTGTCTTAACTACCGTAAGCGGGAACCTCCCCTGTCATGTATGGAAGAGCTGCCTCTTATATACTGGCGGGGCCCCTTCCTGGGCACGTTCTAAATCGATACTTTTTGATATCAAAAGTATCGATTCATAGCGGTATCGAAAGTAAGTTTAGAAACGTGTAGTTCCGAAGTATCTAATTGTCAGGTATTGATACCGATTTTTTGACAGCGAATTGCCAGGTAGTTCCATATGACATGCTTGTGTTTCTAATAAATTTTTAGTCTTGTTTCAAAAGCGTTCCTGTCCTAGGAAGGACAGGCTTCAAAATCGTGTTCAAGTATCATCCTTGATACTAGGAACCTAAGAATATAATTGACTATGTAAAGAATACGTTTTGGTCTTGAAACGTTCTCAAGAATCTGTCTCTGCTCACTTAGGTCGTACTTAGGTCAATACGTTAAACTCTGAGTTGTCTATGAACCCCACAATGTTTTTGAAATTGCAAAAGGTATATTGTGTATATATACATGTTCTGTTCATTAGTGGACATGGGTGGCCTCGAAAGATATGAGTTGAAACAAAATATTATCACGAAATATAATTGAAATGATCAAAGGAAAGTGCCTATTTTTTAACAGGTGGGGGGGGGGTGAATAACATATTAAAAAGAGGCGCATCTATAATAAGTTTGGAAACCGCTGTATTATCTAATTAGTTCCGTGATCTAGTAACACTC
The DNA here is from genome assembly GCA_027575185.1 of Mimaenictus wilsoni. NCBI lineage: Eukaryota > Metazoa > Arthropoda > Insecta > Coleoptera > Staphylinidae > Mimaenictus > Mimaenictus wilsoni. Next base: position 14,252 of record JAODAC010005535.1, read on the forward strand.
TTCGCTCACAGTAACTGCTGTAAAGCTATTAAACTATTCGCTCTATCAAAATCTCAAAACTCTCCAGGAAAGTGAATTTAATACACGTCGGTTATAAATTTGGAGAATCTTTCATAGCAGAAGTTGTTTTAGAGGAGATTTTAGTTGTACAGCAATTATCTATTTGAAAATGTAAATTGGTGATTAATTAAAATTTTCTAAACTTAAACAATTTGTGGTAAGATGGCGTTATCTGTTTGAATCACGCATCGTAGTGGTTCGGCGTCTGCTTGGTAACGGCTCCTGCTACTGTCCAGCCTCCCCGCTAGCTCCGTTCGGGTCCGATGGGATCTGCTGCTGCTGCTGCACCGGGCACTCAACATACACCTACCTACCTCCACACGCAGACACAGTGGTTGCGACAAAGACGCAACACACAAGCAGGCGGCGCGCCGCACCACACACTGCTGAAATACTGCTATGCGCACCGGGAGCATCTCCGGTGTTTCATTGATCGGCGTTCCGGCGGCGCACTTCTCTCCCATCCAAAACCCAACTCACACACATTCGTCCTTTCCCAAAACCCCCTCACAGCCCTGCTTACCCAACGCCTACGACTGAATACCTCTCCCACTTCCAACTCGCTCCCACACGCGCTCACCCTTGTGTTATGGAAGCGAATACCAGGAATACAGCACGCGGCCGGCTCTGAGATGTGCCCCTGAAATGGCGCGTATGTGTGTTTGCAGCAGCAGGCACAGCGCGCCGCGATTATAAGATTTTCAAGGGGTGCTGCTGCTGCCTGTCTTCCTCTCTATATAGTAAGGGATGAAAAGGATGGGTAGTTACATACTCTGAGGTAGTGCGAGGAAGATGGTGCGAAAGTAGGGGAGAGAGCGAGTTGGGTCGAACTGCTACGAAGTTGGCCGACAACAAGTCGCGACTCGCACGGCTCGGCACACGCGCCATGCCAGTCTGTAGTTACGTTTGACGTTGTGCGCATCGTCAAGAAAGAAGTTGGAGTTTTGTTCAAGTCGATATTCTCGTGTCCCTCTAGTCGTGCACTCTCAGCCGGGGATCTCAACATTGTTGTGTTGCGCGCACAATTTTGTAGACGCACATGTGGGTACAACATTGTAGTCATCGCGTCCAGTGATCGTCTTTGCTATTTCGTCGTTTGTTTACGCGAAGTGGTGCCATTGTTTTTTGCGCCAGGAGAGGTTAGCGCAACGCGCGCGCCACCCCTCTCTCACGAGATCATCGGACGGACTCTCGCTCCCTTCGCACAGGAGCAGCATCGGCAATTGAGCAACGAGAAGAGGAGAGAGAGGCTGAACGCGAGTGGAACGCTCTCACATAGACATACCCACAGACACGTTTGTACGAGAATACACGTTTGACCTACACATACGCCCTCCCAACAACCCCCGTTCACGAAACGCCAACGTGTGAGTGCCTGCCGGGCCGGGGTTTTCGGATAGCGGCAGAACAACGCGTGACGCCGCTCACGGGGAGGTGTGTTGCGTTTTATGCCCGAAAGTGTACTGAACCAGCTTCAAGCTGTGGGGCGCCGGGGCGTTTTTGTTTCCTCCGCAAGGGATGTACTACCCGGTAAGTAACCTTACAAACAGTATATTACACCTCTGTAATTTTTCCGAACGAATTTCGCAAAACAAGCTTCATTGATTAAACATTTCCTTGGGGCTTGAAATGTGCGCGTTGCGTCGATAAATCGTGTTAATTTTGCCCCGGTTGTGACGTTTTTTCTCGTGCCCTTGCAGAGAAAACAGAAACGTGCGTTACGTGGAGTTGTTATTCTTTTCCGTCAGGTCTATTTGAGGATTTGTTGCTTTTTCTTACATCTCTCCTCGCTTAATCTCCCCTCGTGCGACTTCGGGATTAACTATGTTTTCTACGTGCCTATGTGCACGTTTCATGAATCATGTGTTTATAAACCTTGGGAAATAAGGATTTCTGTGGGTAGCAGTCGGTTTCTTATGAATACTTGCATGTATATTTGTTTCCCAAAGATAGTGTTTTTATACTCTTGGTGAGACTGAAATTAGTTTACACCCCTAGGAAACTAATATCAATTTGGGGGGGGGGACAAAATTTGTAGTTTTGTAAATTTTGGAGATTCCCACAACTGATGCTTGCATGACTAAGGTTTTTACCTGAATGTTCAAGAACAATCCTTTTATAATCGGGCCAATAAAATGCTCATTTGTTTTAGACGGACTGCATATCGACCCTCGACTCCGATATGGAGGTTCCCCTTGTTTCCTCGGGTTGCACATCCGTGCTTTATAGAATCTAAGAAACAATATCTAGAGTTAGTTACCTTTTAGATGTTTCCAGATCTTTCGGAATTCTTTAACTCTTTACAAAGTTTACAATGTCAAATTGTTTTTACTGTATGACCGGTTTCCCTGACACTGTAGAATCAGAATCAATCTTTGCAAGGATAGACGCTGACTATGTCTTTCTAGATACTCCAGAAACATCACGTTAAAATAGACTGATTAATTGCATAAAAAATGGATTTCTGGACGATTCAAATTCACAGGGAAGGATTTTAAATAATACCAAGATAATAAATGCTAAGGAAATTACTATAATAAAGGTTAGGCAACCATAGTAAATTTTAAATCTGAACATTTCATCGTTCTACAGAGATTTTCTAAAATAATCATCAACATGTGTTGTTGTTTATACTACACCCTTGACAACGACTTGGGTTTCCGCTTGCTGCCTGCCTACACACGCTGGCGCTGGTGATTTGTTTATGACTTGTTGGTTTTTCCTCCAGCGCGAGACATGCGACAGGGAGCGCCGCCTGGCTCTGCGCTGGTTGTATGTGATTGTTCAGTTTTCCCGCGATAACCTTGTAGTTGGCGTTGTAGCGCGGGATATTCGTGGAATATTTGTGGTTTTTTACCTTTTTGTGGGTGTATTGACTTTGATCCGGCATGTGGTGGGTTTCGCTGACGTTTTCGCTTCAGCTCGCTATGGGTGTATGTGCCTGAGTTTCAATGTATATACAAGCGTTTGTATATACACATGCATTGCAATCAATGTGTGCGGCAGCGGCGTGTTGAGTTTTATTTCCCTCGCCTCTGATGGCGATGGCATCGTGCCAATATTTCTACCTATATGCGAGCGGTCGCCAACGGGAACAAGACGGAGACAGAACACTTTCGTAGCGATCAGTTTTACACGTCTTGCTCTTGTAGGTAGGGAATGAGTAAAGAAGGAGCAATGGAGACAGAGAAAGAATGCAGATTGCAGTAATCTTAGGAACTTGCTGTATTCTTGTTGGCTAAAATTTGCAATTTTTGCATTCTGATTACGAGTATTCATAAAAGAGGTGCTGCAAGTAAGGTTCACAGAACTCTTATCCTTTCAGTACATTTTAGATTGCTGATTCTGGAAGAACTTCATATATTTAAAGACGTTTCTTAAAATTGCTTTTGTTTCAAATAATTGAGATGAGCCAGAACCAAGATATAAAAAAGTTTGTTGGAGTAACAATAAGAGTTTGAGAAATATACCTTGGTGCGAGTCCATTCATATTTTTAAACATTTTGTATAAAAGACAATTTAGCAAATTGTAGAGATATCAAATAAAAAACGAAGACATGGAGGTATCATAAATGATGTTGATAAGAATGGAAGGAAGTTAAAGGTAGATTAATCAGAATGAAAAAAATAGACGAGAGCAGAAGATTAGGCATGTGGTAGTTTGGCGTGAAACAGGAGCAACCACACGAGAAAATCGGAATAATTCTCTCAAGAACACGATTTTAATATCTCAAAATGTCACTGCAGGAGTCTGATAGTCCATTTCGTAAAATTATCTTTCCGCTCAGGGATCCCAGGTTCAAATGCTGATGGTGTACATCTCGACATGCCCGGCAACCGCGTTTACATCAGTGGTTGTCTTCTTCATTCAGGGCCAACCTACCCAAACTTGGCTTGTGTAAAATATGTCGATGTCGATGTCGATCAGCCCCAAAATATCGATAATTTCGATATCGAAATTCTCGATATTGTTTTGACATGTCATTATCTGAAACACCATCTGTTTTGCATGATATATACTTAATAAGACCACTCAATGTTTGAGATTGATTTAAAAAAAATACTCATAGGGCCAGAAGTTATTTATTGTAGTTATTGTCCGAATCGCAGGGTTAACACTATACAATTAAAAAAATCAATATGAATATTTTCATTTGTTTTTGTAATTCATATATCATTATTGATTTTATTACTTTAAATATCGATTTATCGTAATTCCATGCTTGAATATGTAGTTTTTGGTAATATCGATATTTTTTCCGCTGATACCGAAATTATTATGGTATTTTTCCAGTACACCAATTAAAAAAATCACTTTGGGTTTACAAATAGTGCAATCTAGCAATACCAATATATGTTTCCTATATACCATATGCATTAATGACCTCTGTAAAGTAATGGGAACTGTAATTGTCCAGAAAATAACTTTTAGATGGCGTTGCGGTAGAATTTTGATTTGATTGATATTGATAATATCGATAATTTCAAGACGACTTATCGAAAAATTGAAAATATCGATTTTGTCAAATATCAATTTTTCATCTTCGTCTGACATGTCTAAATAAATCAAAGGGAACTCCCTTACTCGCAATGCCTGGAAGGACAGATTATTGGCCTGTTCCCAGCCGGGCAAAAGAAAAACTGACTGTGGGTGTCAATTATAGTTCCTTGTATAAGTTAACCATCCTTAAGTAAGCCTCCAGTGAAACGTACAAATGAATATCAAGCGTTTTTTGTGTCGAATACGAATTATCTTGATAAATGCCACACATTCGATCCCAATCAAGATTCCACCAACATATTTATATTAAATTGTTACTACTGAAACGAATTTTGGGGGTAGGTGTATGATAACGTATTTTAAAACAGTGCCAGGTTGGGATTCCACTCAATCCATAACCAATTAAGCGACAATCTGCATGGAATTGGGACAATTCTTAACGATTTCTACACTTTGTTACTTTATTCTTCTTTGAAGAAGAATTTTCTTTGAATACTTAGGTTAGTTCAACAACAATTTTATGACTTGTATATTTTCTTTGTATATTCGTTTATTGTATATATGTTTACTTTGATTTATGTAAACACATTTTCGTGAATGATTAGACTTGTTTCATGTTTGTCACGCTGTTTCACTCGTCCGACAAACGGTCTTGCACACATGCATATTACATACGTACATAATACATACATAAATGAGTATACTACTCGAAATCACCCGCGATGTTCTCACTCGAAAATAGAAGCGCTTTGACAGTGGCTTGGTTGGCGTCCTGTGTGTCTCCCATGCTTGAGAATTGAATGTATGTTTAAAAGTTTCCCGCGGATTTCACGCGAAAAATATGCACTTGTTTGAAGCCACATGCAACTTGGTTGGCTGCGCGTTGAGGCGTGGTGCTCTTTGGCATCTCGCCTTCTTTGTTCATTCGAGTGAATTATCTTTCCTTCTTTATTTTCATCGGGGCATTTCTCAATGATTCGCGTATGTACGTGATTGAAAATCACAGTTTGCGATTGCGACTCGTGCGGCGAAAGTATGCGGCCAGTGTTGTGCAATATCACAGGCCGAAGTTGTGAACTTTAACCTTTTCGCGGCTATAAATGATAATGTGATTTTGCCTTGCGATTTGAATAACGCGCCAACTGACACTCAACATCCATTTGAAACTTCGTAATTTTGCTCGTAGTGGTTGGTATTAATGGGATGATATCAGGATTCTAACAATGTTCACATATCAGTCAGCACTTTTTGAGATTTCAATGAAATGTGTTCCTATTAGTGGAACTGAAGTGACATGAGTAATGATACTTTAAATGATTTTTGCTTCTCATAATAAGTTTATAAAGTGCGGGAAAATGAAAAGTATTGGTGAAACTGATTAAATATTGCATTTTATGAATGAGAATGACCTAAGTCAGCAGACAGACTCTTATGACCCGCGGGTCACTAATTGACCCTTTTAGTTTGGGGGACCATTCTTAAGCCCCCTCCCCTTTTTTGCCACGACAAAATATCAATGACTGGAACGTCCTTTTTTCCGGATCTTAGGAATTAATACGAACATGGGGACCGGCTTTGGGACATTACATTCAAAGAAATTGTAAAGTAAGTCATCAACAACGCGATCCGGATAAATATAGTAATTGATGTCGGGAAAACATTATATTCGACATTGTCTTGTGATACATCTTTCAGCGAAATTAGTTGGATCAAGTGGGCTCGCGTGGATTGCGCATAAAATTAAGCGTTTTGTTGGCATCAAACGTGATGAGATATGCGTCGACGCTGCGCGGAGAGACAAAACAAATTTATAACATACGCAGTCGTCGTATTTATGCACATGTGCGCGTTTTCCTGCTTTGCTTTTCCTGCAGCGTTTGGCAGCGCACAAATAAATAAAGCATTTCATGTGGTCTGGGAGCAAACATTCAGGCGAGAAAACAGCATGAAAAGAACAACTCAAGCATAAGGGAAGGCGTAAAGAAGCGTTTATAAAATATTCAAAGTATGCTTGTGTATAGCCTGGCGTGGAATGGCGCCGACGCCCCAACTCTGGCTCGCTAGACGTTATAAACGATGCCATGTAACACGTGTTCTTGAAGATGAGCAGCACTCACTCGTTGCAAGATGCTCCCGGGAGGAGTGTAGACGATGTGGGGTCGAGCGAAATTTATTACAGTGTTACTGGGCTAAAATTTAGTAATTTAGCCGGATTTGGATGTGGAAGGCAAGTTCAGGGTGGTATGACAGAGGTGGAGAGGCAGGGAGGAAAGGCCTTTATGCTTGTTAGGTTTTGTAACTGACGCTTGGACATACGAAATGTAGAATTTTGTTCAAAATGTGCGGCAGATGTTTGGGGTTTGTTTGTCACTGGGTTTTGTGCGAGTGAAATGCACAAAACCAGCCATGGCTATGGCGTTATTCTTCGAATGTGATTCATCTGACTATGTATGAATAAATGCTACAAAACTTTTGGAACAACGGGTTATTATTTTAAGTTTAGGTAAAATAATTAAGTAAAGGTTAGTGTCTGAAGATGTGTATCTGTACCTTAAACCCGTTAATGTGGTCTTCTAAAGTTTAAAGAGTTTTATAAGATTTAAGGCCTGCAGATCCTGTAGATTTGATTGCATATGATTTATTTGCACCTTGGGAAAGTATCAATGAATTTTTGAGTTTGTACAGTAAATGAACAAACAAATAAGGAATATTTGGTCAACAAAAGCTACAAATATTGATGAAAAATATTAATTCACAATAGGGGCATAGAACTTGGTGGCTTAAAAGCCACTGAATAACTGGGATTGTCCAAGTCACTCCTTAAAATTCCTAAATATCTACATAAACACCGAACCAGATAATTTGTCTCCCAAGCTCATTAGGAAGGAACGTCTTAGAATGAGTTGGGCATGTCGATGATAATTTCGGTTTTCCATATCGGGAGAAACAAGAGGTGTCATAACAGCAATTAAGCAAGACCAGCTCAGCACTGAAAAGTGAACGAACAATAAGAGGAGTTTCACACTAAGGGGTAGAATGCGAAGTTTGGCATACGCTTGGAATTAGGGTTGGAGGATATTGTGCGATTGGTGCGACAGAGGAGACGTTCCTGGCTATATGTGAAACGCATGTTCATGGGAAGTATAACGAACTGGGCAATCACACAAAAACCTAACAAGTCCAAGCCTTAGGCGCCGTTCACACCGGCGACTTCGGCTTTGGGCTTCTATGCCTATCCTTGTCTAACGAATGTAGTTAAAAAGGGATAGTTAGTGTTGCTAGTTTGCTCAAAGCCAGGGTAATTAAACTGGTTGAAGCTCGCCTTTCACAAACTTTTGCAAGTGTCGTGGAGATAACGAACTTTCCTAACGAAAAGTAGGTAACACGAAATGGAGAAAAAACGAAAACCGATCTGAACATGTGTAGAAGTCATGAATCCATAAACGGTATAGACGAGGCCGACATAAGGGCGCACCAAAGCCGACGAGTAGGTGCGACCGAAATGCGAAGCTGAAGCGCGCTCGCTGAGTGAACGCATCAGGCTTCGTAATTCGAAGCTCAACGAAGCGAGCCGACGTCGCGTCGGCGGTGTGATAGTCCCCTTAGGCAGATCACCGGAGGGATGGTCCGATTTATGGGCATAGCCTATCGTAGTTACAAATTGTAAGAAGATTTGAAATATCGGAAATAATAAAATACCACTGGATGTGTGGTGTTCCATGATAATTAATATATTAATTATATCCCATCTATTGCAACACACTATTACTTATTATGTCATAAAATCAATATCGTAATCAGGTAAGTGTTTCATTATGGAGTAAATCGATTATTTCAGTACGATGGTAATTTTATAAAAAAATCAGTTCGTTAGTATAAATAAAAGCTTGAAAATTTCCATATCGATATTTATCGAAACCAAAATATGGGTATTTATCGATATATTACCATCGATATATCGATAATATCAATATCTTTATATTGCTGACAATGCTTTCACTAATATCCTGTAGGTGTATTAAACATCCTTATGAATAAATCCTTGAAAATGTGTTTGTGTTCTGAAGTTTGGTTATGTTTCTACCTCTACTATTTTATTAGTATTACTGTATTAGTATTATTGTATTAGTATTACTGTATTATTACCATTAGTATTAAAGCAATAAACAACTGTTTTTCAATCCCAAACTCTTGGTAAAATTAAGATTTGAATCAAGGTATGAATAAAATGAAGAGTTATAATTATTGCAACTTCAAACTCGATTTACAACCTTGATGATGACCGTAAATTTCCCGTCTACATAACGAGATTAGTCTGTGTCTATTTCGTAACTATTTTTACGATGACTGCCTGAGTACGAAACAAGACCGGTTGAATAATTGCGTGCGGAGAGAGCGATAAAACGCCAGACAATTAGTCTCGTCCTGATGCGATCACTCGCGGCGAAATGAAATCGCCGCCTCTACATGTTTTATGTACCATTGCACGTGCGATCTCTTTGGGGATGTTTTATTGTCATTTTTTATTGTGATTGGCGACGCAATCCTCGCTAACAATGTGAGGAATTACTCAACCTTGATTACGTCGCTGATGGCGTTTTAACTAGGGACTTGGAAAATTACGTTCGGCGTTCTTTTGAGAAAAATCATTTTTCATTTAGTGCTTGATGTTGATGAACTCATCAAGAGCCAAGATATAAAAATAGGTTCTTACATCTTTTAACCTATACAATTATTGTTGCAGATATTCGATTATTTTCTTTGAACTACAATTTGAACGAATGTTTTTTGGGACGAAAGAAGGTTATGTTATTTAGACTAAAAGTGTTGGTTACAAGAGGATCAATTAGACACTCAAGTTCTCAAATTTCAAAGACAAGCTGGAAGATGTCATGAGTACAAGGTGGTCTCGAATTTCTTCTTGAAGAGTATCAAGAAGGACTTGACAAGGTGTAAGTGCGTGTTCAATATCGAAAGATATCGTATTCCAAGGTTGTATTTTTACTCATTATTTCTTCATTTTTCATCGGAAAATTAAAAATTTTTCGAGGTTTAAACTTACGCAGATGTACTTTTAAAAATTGTTTAGGTTGTGATTTACAATTTTTATAATCCCTGCAATCACGACATATTTCCCGGTTTTAATTTACGCATTTATGCATACTTCTGAATAAATCTATATTTTACGAGTGTGTTTTATGTGCAATCGTAAATTGCAGAAATAATAGGGCACAGTAAACATTATATTGCTTCACTTCTAACCCTCGTACCCCTACTCCAAAAATGCGGGCGTAAATTCGCCAAACCAGCGCGGCATACAATGATTAAACCATAATTTTACTGCTCTGCTTCGTGGTATGCGTCGTTGCCGTGGGTGGGGTTTTGTCGCGATGAAAAGCAGATAATAAAAGACGCAATTACGATCTTCTGCCATGCGAGATAAATCATCCGGGAAGGTACTTGCTACACGTACGCAGCGAACAAATACGAAATCAAATCAAACAATGTGCAAGATAGCCGCACTTGCTCAGTATGCAAGTGAGGCAATCGTTTCTGTGTGTGCTGCCAATGACTGCCAATGAGGCGAAATACTTTTTTCATTGGGTTTAAGGTTAGCTACGCGCCGTGCACGCTTGATTATTATTACTCAGTCATGTCGACATTCCACAGTCGGATATGTATTTGGCTTGTCTGCTCTGAGTAAGTGTGCGAATACGTGCGGGTCGTTGCATAAATTATTCTGTGTTCAAATTGCGTCTATATATGTGGAAGACCTTATAATAAAATACGTGGCCATGTAGAGAGGTGTGTGAGCTACCGCGCATGCGCTGTACCGACCTAGTCATGTCGGCACCGGCGCTGGTTACCTTCAGAACGACTTTCTTTCGCGTGATTCCACGCATTTGGCAAATTGCTTCATACGTCGGCGTGTTGCATACATTAGTGTGTGATGTTGGCTGGGCAGGTGAAGTTTATTGCCTATTAACATGTTACTTATAAACATTAGCAGCCGACAAAAGTTTTTAAATACTTTGATATTTTGTGACTGCAGAATGAATGTATCGTGAATGTTGTAATTCCACTATATTTCTTTAGTTTTTATGTAATGAAAAAGTAGTTTCAAAGTTACTAGTGTCATTATAAAATGCCGTAACATGTTCATGATCATATTATATGGTGTTATTGCTGCAAATATGATTAAAGTTATTAATCCTTCCCGAAATGAGAGATGTTGAGTTCTGAATGATAAACATTTATGGACTTTTCAGAGTTATTATGATTTTTATGATTAAAATCAAGTTTATATGGTATCAATTTTTAGTTGGGTACTTTTGTGCAGGCTAAATAAACTGATTTATTGTATATTTGTATAAGGTGAGTGTTCGCGCGTATTGCGTCTTTCACGATGATTTTTATATGCACTCGCGAATCTCTCCACGAGGTCTAAATTAATAGCCAGGGTGCATTGATCCTCCGACAGCCTCACAACGACAAGGTGATAAATTTAACAAATATTTATTCGACACACGTACAAAACTTATGACCCACCTAATCGCGCCACGTCGAACAAGAACAAGATCGAGCCGAGGGCGCGCACCACCTTGCGAGGCCAAAAAGGAACGCTCAGTAGTGTTGCGCAGTTGCCACCCGGCTCGTTATCTTGGCGCGCAGGGCGCCAAATTCAAATATTAATGGCGACCAGAAGTCAGCGCATCGCAACGCTGAACATTAATTATGATTAAAATCAATAAATTTCATATTACAACATTTTCAATTTGAATATACATAACTTTGGTGAATATTTCTTCATATTAACGAAAATAAAAAGAAAGATATATTATTTATTTTTAAAGAGGTTGGTATGTTATTTTATTACAGAAGTAGGATTGTTGTTCCCTTTTATTGCAATGGTCAGGTGATGACGAAATATTGATATTTTGATTTCTTGATTTTTACTTGTTTCGATTTATCAAAAATATTAATATAAAAAGTAGATATTTATGAAAATGGAAATTGTCTAAATTATTTAAAATATACCAATAGAAATGTGATCACTAATGCCCCAAGGGTGGTGACTCGTAGGCGGAGGCTTTTTAGGCGTGGGTCTCTGTGGGTCAATGGATCTCATATCTCCTGGTGATCCTCTCCCCTTTAAGATAGGTTTCAATTCGGTAGCAAGTCAGGAAATGATCGAAGTCATCGATTTTGATATTTATCTCCATCAGAAAATCGATAAAATATCGATATAACGCTTTCAATTTATCGATATCGATATATTCTTGACATGCCTAATCACGCGTTGAAGAAATAACAGGTTCATGGATATCAATATTTTTGACATCGAAAATGAATAATTACCGAATTTTCAACCAATTTCTTCCATTATTTTAGTAGAACGAAATTCCAACTTATAGATATTATCCATAAAATCGATATATAGGGAGCATAAAGTGTTTCATTGAAGAAAAATCGAGTATGTTAGTTCGGAAGGAAATTTTAAGATAATTCATGAAACTGTAATGCAATAAACTATGTAGTGAATAGAAGTTAAAACGTGAAGAAATTCTTCTTCGTTCTCCCGCTTTGTCGCTGACCAGTGGCCCGTCATTCTTCCAGAATTTTTCTGGGTAACTATGAGCATATTAATTCCCTTTTGGCAGGTTGCTAGCCCTCCCCAGAAGAACTTGTGAATATCCATATATTTGACCATATCTAGTATTGCCAGTGATTAACTGCCAATGAAATAGGCAAATTCATGTATCTGTATTCATAACTATCATGTAACATAGACAACCTACATTTCACAAGTCCTGGCAAGCTTTTCTAAAGTTTGTACAAAATGTAATTTTCAGTAAGACGAACTTTAGAATACTTCCTATTTACTCGAGAAACAAAATATTCATATTTGTTGCGAATAATAGAAACACAGTACACATCCATTGTTGAGCAACTTCATTAATCCTGAAAAATGCGCATGAATGTTTAGCGTTTTACTTAGTTGGGCACGCACAATCTACGAGCTTTACTTCATTTCCGCAATTTTGTACGCCTCGGCTCGCGTAGACAGAATAGCTACGCGCACACAAACCGTCCATGGTTGTTTCTAACTAAGCGACACTAACTTTGCAAAACTTGCGCCGCTCCTGCCCGACATGTTTAACTTGTCGTTTTCTTCCTTCATCTTTGTGCGCTCGCGCTTTGTCTCTCCACCCCAACTTTGCTCATTATAAGTTTTCCTATTCGTTTTTCTTATTTGTCGACTTTTGTGTATCTCCATCGCGGTATCTCGGACGTGCTGCGATACAAAAAAGAAAAGCGTTTATCAGTTGCTTGCTGTCTTGTTATCTGCTCTTAGAAAAAAAGGAGAATACAAGGGAATGGGGCGGAATACGGGAGATTCTATAGAGAAGAGACTATTGTCTTGTAACTGCAGTTTTTTTTTTCCGTTATCGGATTATTTTTATCGAGTTTTTTGGCACAGTTTTATATTATAACCATTTTTTGAAGTATGAGTTTTATTTCGTTTGAATTTGTTGCGGACTGAGAGGATCGGCTGAGTTTTATTATTTGATCGTTTTAGTAGCGAAAGTATCGAAATTTCGTATTGAGAGTATTGATGGGGTCATCTATTAGCAGCTTTTTAACGTGTGTTGAGCTTTTTTTGAAAAGTGTAGATGGCGCAGAAATACAGCAGTTTGCTTTATGATGAATTTACTATATAATGAAGATATTTTTTTAAAACTGCAGGATAGGCTGTTTAATTGGATATTTTCGGTAACAAAAGTATCGAAATTAATAACATTAGTCATCGATGCTTATCTATACCTGAATTATCGATAAGTACGGAAGAGAATTGGCTATATTTAATTATTTACATCTTTATCGACACCCATAGTTCTCAGAATACTTCTTTTATATTTAGGAATACTACATTTATTTTAAACGAAATCGATACTTACTGGTTTTGATTGTATCAATAATACCCCTAACGCCATCTTTTAGCAATTTTTGAAAGAATTTACAAGTGTTTATATGGAACTATGGCGCAACAGTACCGAAACATCGTATATATGTTCTTCCGATGCTTATCTTACAAGTCAATTATCAATAAGTTAGGAACAGAAAAAGCTATATTTGCCGATATCGATAAGGCACCTAGTTCTCAGAATTCTTCTTTTATCTTTAATAATACTTCATTTATTTGCAGCGAAAGTATCGAAACTCGAAAGTCAGTTCTTATTGGTATTGTTGATTATGCACCTCTCGTCATCAATTGGAAACTATGTTTGGTATCTACAAGTATTTATGTGGAGCTTATGCTTCGGACGTGGCGAAAGAGTATAGAAACATAAAAATGATTCCGTTGATACTTATATATTCCCTTACTTTATCAGTATTGATAACTTAACGATATCGATACTCTCTTGACCCTCCTCATCATCATGAGGAGGTGATCTTAAATCTTTAAGAATAATTCGTTTATTTGTTAAAATTATTCAACTAACATGAATTTCATTCGCTTTTATCACCTTAAAATAGATTTCCCTCCCTGGCGTCTGCAGTTGAAGCAATTATTTTATTTGTTTTCCAGCTTTATTGCTTCCGGCCCTCTATTACGAAGCTTTCCTGCTTCTTTTCTGTGCCTCTTCCTCCACGTGCCTTGTTGAAATTTGTTTTTCATTTTCCACATTGCACGAATGACTCCGGGCGTCTGATACTATGTATGCTCTCCATAACCCTGCCGCTTGCTTTTCTCCTTCAACACTTGGTCTTGACTGCAAAGCCTGTGCAATACGCTTGCAGTCTTTACAGCAAGCAAGAAGCACCGTCCTGGCTGGTGCCTGGTCCTAGGGTACTGTTGATGTATTTTCTCTCTCTCTCTCTCTCTCTCTCTCTCTCGACTTACGCTGCAGGTCCTCCGGGAATGTTTGCATTCGCAACAAAGTAGATCGTCGAAGGTTATTTATATTTGTAAATTCCCTTTAGGATTTCATTGCCGTTGCGTTGAGACACGCATATGCATTCCGACGCACATGTGCCATGTTTGTTCTCGGCAAGTTTTGTTTTTCCGCGGGTTTATTTAGGTTTTGTAAATACCGGCAGCGACGTTCGGTGCGGCGTGTATTTACGCAGAAAATACGTGTGCAGAAATGACAGAGATTTGTGAGCTTGCTGCTAGCCCGTAAATTCCGCGAGTATCCCGGCGGCGACAGTTGTGTGCACGTACGTTGAAGGAAAAACTGGCGCGGAAATATGAGGAAAAGCGCGGCGAAGTTGTAACGTAAATATCAATTTTTAGATATTGAAATGAAAATATGGGCGCGTCGGCGTCGGTGTGGGTGAGTAAATATGGGGATAAGAGTAGGCAAGTGCTGCTGTGACAGGAAAGTAATATTTATGTTGTGCGCGCCTAGAAATAAATTTAATTTTTGAGTGTGCAATGCAAAGGATGGTTCGCTTGGAGCTCTTTGATTGGCGGAGGTGGAAGCTGTTATGCTCCTCCCAGAAAATTTATGTTTTCTATTTCACCCTGTGGACTTCGCTGCTTTGGCTAATATTGTGAATTAATAGTTTTTAGCGCCGTTATTTCAACTGGTACGGTTTATTTACGGAATACATTTTGCTGGAGTGCTTTTAATATTCGAATTAAAAGTTGAATTTGTCGAAAAAATTAAGGTAATAGTTCATAAAATGATTTTATTTGAATTATCGTAAATTTTAAAGAAGAGGAGTAAAATTTTCAGGGGAATGATTCGTTGTATACATATTTTCGAAGTTGGTTTGATCTACATATATTCAAAGGTTTTAAGTCAGTGTGTCAATTTTTCCTAACTTTTTACTATCTATCTTAGTATCAATTTTATCTTTTTCTAAGAAGGTCAATTTTATAATTTTCACAGAACTTCGAAAGAGTATAGATATTAAAGTATTTCAAATTAAATAATAAATTCTCTAAATTCTCGGTGAATGTGGAACAAAATTCTTCTTATCAATAGTATTAGTCTCTAATACAACTCATTACATTGAAACTAATTGATACTCAGTAAATCATTTAATCATTATTAATTTGACTTGAATTTCTTGAAATAAAGGGACATGTTTGGACATTCAATTTCGAACACGCAATTTCTGTCAAACAATATTAATCTTTACTCGTATCTCTAATTCGTTTAGTATCATTTTCGTTATTTTGAACTTTTCAATATTTTGTGCTGAAAATATCCTTTTATATTTCCATAAAACAGGAGTATGTTCTTCGTTAATTCCTCATGACTTTATAAAGAATTATTTTATGAAGTATATCAGTTGGATACTGATTTACAATCTTCTGTTTCTTCTAAGCCCACCCCCTCCATAATTCACGCGTTCCCCGGAAAGTCCAAAGATGTCAGTAAACGTAAATCATTTCAAAATTTCCTCGCATTAATTTGACTTGAATCAATCCGTTCAAAGTCCTTTTTACAATTTCACATATTTAGTTTTCCAATTTTATTACCTTTTAATATTTTTGGAAATAAGAAGTATACGATTATATTACCGCTGGACCTTGATGAATATATTTTATGAAAATTAGTTTCGAATGTTCAGTTTATTCTGAGTAGATGTAAAATGTGATTTTAAGACCTACCGCCTCCCCAATTTACGAATTACACAAATTGACTAAAGATATCAGCATATGTTATAGTTTAGTCTGCTGTTGCAGTTATATAATAAAATATATATGCATAACCTTTATTGGCATTCCGGTCTTCCTGATAACCTTTACAGCCTTTCACAAATTAGATAATAACAAAAATAAATAATAACAAAAATACCCCGAACAATACTTCATATACAAAAACCAGCTATCATCCCAGGATCGCCCTTCTCATTTTCTTCTCCAGTACCATTTTGGTGATGACAGCCAGCCCTCCCCCCTTTTCCTCCAACCATTTTCCGTCAATATTCCCTCCTCTTCCTGAGGAACCTAGCCATCCCTTCTTCAGTCCTTCACAGCACCTTGCAGGTGCTCCCAGGTATCCACCCCTTCCAAATAAAATACACATTTCGTGTATTCCTGCCCCATCCAGACCTTCCTGCATCTCTCCTCCGAGCCACACCTAGTCCTTGCCAACAATGTCTTCTCCATTCCGCTTCTGCCCCTATCCCCAAAGTACCTGGGCCTCCCCCCGATAACCTGCACCCTTACGTACCCTGGGTTGTAGGTACTGCCCATTATCCTTTCTTGCCTAACGTGCTCCTCGACTTCCCTCCCTCTCCCACTTACGCTTCCTCCACTGATACCTGTTCCGCCCAAATCTCTTCCACCACCGCCACCGACAACCCCGCCTCCTCATACACTCGCCTTCACCTTATCATCCACTCACTGGACCCCCTGCTGCTACACCACTCCCACACCTTCCCAACTAACCTTTCATTCCCCATTCGCGCCAATCTTTCCTCGTATATAATGAAATATAAACAGTGGCATAAAAAGTGAGTTCTAATATCACCCAATTCATAATTTCTAAAATAAGACCAAAGTTTGTCCAGCCAAGTGGCGCAGTGGTCTGGTCTATGGCTACTGACCATGAGGTCCCGGGTTCGATTCTCGGTGGGGA
>JAODAC010005546.1:0-31410 GCA_027575185.1 Mimaenictus wilsoni
GCAAGAAAGAAGAAGCATATAAAATGATATTCCGCGTGGTCCACGATGGCCGAACCGCGACGAAGAAGAAGAAGTAAATGATTTATTAAAATATAATTAATATATTCAGTTATAATTTAAAAGAAATGTTGATTGCGATTGACACAGCGAAACTTTCCCTGTTAAGTTCTATAAATTTTAAGCAATATATTCCTTTTCCCAATCAGCAAAACATTCAAAAATGCAATATAATGTACATAATTAGTAGATTCAAATCCTCTACTCTTTAAAGAAAATGCACGCCGTAAAAGTTTACAATTTTTATTATATTTCCCGACTGTCTGTCAATAACGTTGCGCCGAACGTGTAATTATAATTGCACACAGCACCGAAAAATATCGAGCGAGGTAGCTCGTTAAAAATCCAGCTCCAGCGCCGCCGCTCCCAAGCGCCCGAGAGTTAATTTGTGCACTCTGGAGTGCTCGTCAAAGTCAAACCACTCCCGGAATTCTGGCGTGCACATGTCAACGATTTTGAATAAAATTGCGCAGCAGCAAAAAAAATATATAAACTGCGTGTGAGACTCTTTCGCGTCGGAAATGCGCGGAAATCGCTGGGTGGATCCATGCTGTGGAATGTCCGTGCAGTTGATTGCGTCGTGTGGGAGCCGCGGACCACATAAGTCAAATGCGAGTCAAATCGGGACGCGGTGGTACGGAGTCCCGGCGTGCACCACCCGGGTGAGCGACGGGGAGCGCGTTGTGCGTGCTCATCGAATCGGTGTGTGTTCCGATCTAGCGACGCGGAAGTGCCACCGCGTCGCGTCGCGCCATCGCCGTGATTTATGCACACTTGAGTAGAACGCAGAAAGACGTGGAAAAAGTTGCGATTTTCTCATGAGATTCGCGCGGTCTTTTATCTCGCCGTAGAACGCAACAGATTGAGAAAATTTAATTGAATGTTTTTCATGAAACGTACTTTAAATGCATTTGTTGTATAAATTTTCTTATTTCAGACAGATTTTCATTGAAGTGTAAAGTGTTATATGCAGGATTTACATGTAAATTGTTATCGGAAATTTAATCGGATCATAAATGTTTCTTATCGCTGCCAAAGTCTTTTCTCTGATTAGTGTAGTGAAACCTGACATATACATATAAACCCGTTTACAACGGAAAATTATTAATAATATTGGTATACATGTTTTGTAATTTTGCTCGTAAACACCAGTTGTATAATGTATACATTATATTAACAATGTTGATTAAATTATGATCTGCATAACCTACGGCTGATTATAATAGTGCTGGTAGATGATGTAGTTATAGCCAAGCAAGCTACGTAAGGGGTTTTTATTAGTTCCATTGCTGATTAATTTCACATATAATAGTCGTAGAAAAAGTAAAGTGTACAACACGCATGCAATGCACATTGTTTACTCGTAGGACTTGTAGTACTCACCTTAGGAACGTGCACAACTTGTCATACACGTAAACAATGTATAGCATAACATGCTCGTGGTACAAGATACTAATTTCTACACCTGTTTTATAATATGACATTATATTCAGGATTTTGATTAAGCAATTATATACACAACCTATTGCTGATCATCGCAATGCTGGTAGATAAATACATTTCAGTATTGTGTTTGATTACGAAATGGCATGCATATCTTAAAAATGTTTATGGCCTACTTGTTTACTAAGCAAACAATGCCGTAATGTTCCTATAATAATACCGCGTTGCATTGCTTTGCATCGAATCCGTGTCGAAATATATTCTAAACATATAAACATATACGAAAAACTCTCCGTTAAGTAATTACTAATTATCTCTGATAATATCGATACATGTTTCACATTGTCCAATCAATCAATTTAAAAATATATGTAATTTTAATTCCAAATTGCCATATTGATGTGTGACATTCGTCAATATCACTTCATAAACTAACCAAAGAGAACAAATACTAAAACAACCTAATTGTTTCCCATCAAATATATTCTTACCAGACAATATATTCAAAGAATTTCCTCAAACTAGCCCCATGTTGACAAAATAAGCAAATACCAATAGCGTACCCGATATCGTTGTAATGACCAGACCATGATGGAATTCCAAAAAATATTTATGTCAATGGAACGTGACAGGTGAACGTGGCGAGTCCTAAGTAAATAAAATTGATTGAGGAATTGTTGGTTTAGACTGCGGAGCAGTGAGCACTGCCTGGCGTTGTCCTGTATCTCCCCGATCCAAGCTTTACTTACCTTGAAAGATAATATTTTCACTGGGCCAATACACAAATTATTCAAATTCATACAATATTAATGTTTACAGTGAAGCGAACTTTATAAACTACGCACTTAAAATGAAATATGAATATGTGATTATCAAAAAAAGGATATTTTCAAAATATTTTAGGTGAATATGTTTTTGATGAACGGTGGAAAAGCTGTATGTTCCATCAGAAATATTATAATAAATAAAGTATATATTTTTGATGATATATTTGGCAAGAGAAATAAAGGTTTAAGGTGTGAAAATAAAACGATACATCAACATTGTTTACGTAGATGCACAAACAGATTAGCGTCATTACGCTGATATGCAGGGGGGACGATGTGCAGTGTAATCTTAATTTCTAGAGTTTTATAGGTTGTATCCCTTCTAATTAATGTATTGTTTTTAGATATTTCTACTTCAACTAATACGAATAGGTTGTGATATCGCGGCAATTAGCAAGAGTCCGGAGACTTCCAAATAATCTTCAACTGCTGGACTCTTGCTACCGGACATCATGTGATATTTGATAGAAGTCATTAGTATAAAACTTTAGAGCAAGATCATCTTTGTGCTCACAGAACTTGGCATCACCTATTTCTCTGCTATGACCCACAGATACTTCAGTTCGATAATTAACAACATTTTACTATAGATAAGAATCGGTACTTTTGACAATTATTCTAAATGCATTTAGTTATTGCGTACTTTTTGATAAATGGAAATTAAGATATATAACTTTACTTACCTTTAAAGATAATATTTCCCTAGGATAAAGACAATGTTTTTAAATTCATACAATATTAATGCTTACAGTGAAGCCAACTTTATTTTTGCCTCCATTTTATAATCTACGCACTTACGATCAAATATAAAACATTAAATTGAAGGTACAAAAAAATAAACAATAAAATATAAGAGTATACTTGGTTAAGTATACCTTGGGGATAATTTGTATATACTTAGAGAGTAAGTATATACGTGAATTCGTTTGTACAGTCCAAGTTAACTATTTTACATGCAGTGCAGTGCCACCTAGCGACGATAGCCAGTGCTCTGATAGCCACCACGGTTGCCTCCACCGCCTCCTCCACCACTTCCACCGCCGCCACGACCACCTCGTTGATTTTGACCAAAGCGACCACGATTTGAGCCTCCTTGATACTGTCCACCACCTCCTCCGGCACCACCGCGATTGTTCCAATTGGAATTGTAATTATTGCGATTGTTGTAACCACCGCCTCCGTACGCGTTGTTCTGCTGATAGTAGCCACCTTGGCCACCGCCGCTGCTGCCGCCACCACGACTATTGTAGCCCCCACGGCCACCGTAATGGTCTGAAAATAAAAGAAATATCGCACAACGTGTTACGAACAAATGCCATTCATTTGGGAAATCGATGAAACGTATGAGTGGTGGACCACACGGGGGGGAGGTGTAAGGAGCTACTGGATGTACAGAGGGACTGTGAGATGCCGGGTGGTACACAGGGAGGTACAGGGCGTGCACTTAAATACGCTTGCGCTTTGAAAAGAACGATTTGCGTCTCAAGAGGCTGAAATGCGACGCACAAAACCGCAGGCCGAGCAAAACAATGCGCATTCGTTAAAAGGAGCACGCCGAAATAAATGCAGTGGAAAAGAAAGAAAGCTGTTTTGCGAATGCGGGCGCATGCCTCTCGAAACAACTTAGCGGCTTACACGCAACGTCGAAAACCTCATTGATGCTTACTGTAATTAACAGTTAAACGTTTCCCGCCAAGACAGAAATAGATGCGCTCTCCTGTTCGGCGGTGCCTTATCTCCCCGTTCGGTAGAACAGTCCAGATTGCTCTACATTATGCAAAAATTACGTAATCTATTCAATAGGCACATTCGCCGGCACCTCTCACCGCCCTCGACGTTCGTCATATTAAAAATATGAGCACAACAAAATTGGTGTTGTGGAGTGTTTGAATTACTGTGACTGGTCGCGTGCGGACAATCTCCAATTAAAATAAACAATCGTGCGTCCGGTAGCCATTGCTCTTCCCCATTGTCTGTCAATCACAAATAAAATACAAACGCGTCGACCTCCCCCTATCCTGGTTTTTCTTCTCACTCTTGCACATCTTTCGAGCGGGCGATTCGTGCAGCATATAGCGTCGCTCTCGCCCACAAACAAAATCATTCCATTTAATATTCCCATCACGATCGCAGGCTAACGACTATTAGTCACTGCATCACTACGCATTAGGCGTGCGATGAACCAGTGTGTGAATTGGAAAATTAGATTTCACACCGCGTTGATAAAAGTCCTCCTTCTTGTCCCCCAAAAGACCAGAGATAAAATTAGCTAAATCGAATACGACTCTATCGCAATGTGATAGAACTGCCCGGGCGCCATGGAATGCTAGAGATTGGTATCACTGTGTACGATTCTATTGTGCGATATTGTCGGCGGCGGCGTGCACGCGTGTATGACGCTGACGCCCGCCGGCATTGGCGGCGACGAGGCGCGTAATTGCCTCTCATTGTGCAACCGTCACCACCACTCACACGCCTAATTTCACAATCACATCATTGCTAACAATTGCTTCTTTCTTCCTTTCCGTTACCGCCCCAAAATAAAAAAAACCGCATCCCGCCCTCTAGCAGGAAGGAGTGTGCAGGTCGGCGAACATCCTAGAAACATCCAAAAATTCTTGGTACTAACCTTGCCGCTGATTGTGATAGTTTCCACGATTGTTGTAATCACGCGGGGTGTGGTGATTCACAAAACGATGCCCAGCATCAGATACATATGCTCTGTAAGTAAGAAAAAATCATCACAAAAATATTTCATAACAAAAGCATATTTGAAGAAATATTTTTCAACTCCTTTTTAGGATAAGAATTGATTTCACCAGAAACGGTGTATATATAAAAATCGTGTGAGAGAGAATACACTTAATGCAAATAAATATGAAGATATGAGATAAGGTGGTAATAGTGTTATTATGTAAAGGTTAATTTTGGTCAGTTGAAAGGAAAACACTTGATAATTCCTTTTATCGCGCATTACTTTTCCATAGACTTTTAAGTTATACCTAATGTTATGGCACACAATACTGACACATCAATTCAGTCTTCAGTCTCTGTAACATTCCAGGTCTAACATCCATTGTGGCTACAAACCTGACTAAAATTCTGAAACGAATATTCACTGTATGAGGTTTCTCAAAATATTAATTATACCTAATATTTAACCTGCTTCCGTGTTATAGAAGTTTTCAAGGAAGGACAACGAAAGTACTTATTACCTCTTTCAAAATTAATGAAAGTAAGTATACATATTCATATATTGACTTCTACCTTTCGTTGTCAGCATAATGAAATTAATTAATTAAGTACTTAAGCGGAGAATGTTTCTCGCAAATTTAGTATATTCAATGCAACTTAAATCCATTGGCATATCTACTCCTGTCTATCATACGACACCAGAAGTTAAATTTGCACTTACAACTACCTGTATCAAAACTAATAATACAAAATCTCAGCCGAACATTTATCATTATTTATCATTTATCATTCTGATGTCCAATGGAGTGTAAAAACATATCGTATCGATTTATCAATTTGTTGGAATCGAAAGTATAAAAGATTTGTTGTTATTTTGTCTCGTCAACATGCTAACGAGCCTTGGCCTCCGTATACTTGGCTTTCACCCGGCCGAAAGAATTGATTTTTTTTTGAGATGACACTTCAAAGTCATTACAATATGCACACGTCTCAGGGACGTGCTTATTTTAATTTTTTTCATCCCCCAAAAAATACTATGCTTAATGCTCTTTTTGTTAAGTTTATAAATTTAGAATAAAATTATCGAAGAAAACGTTGATTTTTTACCAGTAAATTCGATTAAGTGTGCGTTAATTAGTTAACCTGCTGTATACGGAAAGTCACGGGTCCAACCACTTCTTCCATTGCTGATAGGTTTCCGCACATGAAACCTTCTTACAAGTGAACGCACTACGGCGGGAGTATACATGGCTCAAGAATCGAGGAGGGGCCTCGGGCCCCCTTGCACTATATAGCTATTCCAATGATTTACCTACATAAAACACTCCATTATATTCGAAATAATCCCTCGACAATAGACAAGTTCCGCATACATCAAGTCAATAAACATTTGCTAAGTCGCGTAAATCTGTGGACCAGAAGAATGCTCCGTAGGATTTCGTATACAGAATGTTGTGTTATAAGCAGGATTTCGTTTACAGAATGTTCCATATACGGCAGGTTTCACTGTAATTCATTTAGAATATAAGTGGAAAAGTATGAATATATCATGTAACCCAACGATATGGATTCATGGTTCTTTTGCTTGAGTCGTGCGGATGGCGGACAAATCGTCAATTAGCAAAAGTGTATGCATGCAATATGTAACCCAACGATAGGGATGTGAAACTTATGCTTTGCGCACGCAGATGGCGGGGAACTCGATCATTAGTAAAAATGAGAACACATAAAATATCGTTATCGTCGATTCTTATCAACACTTGAAATATCAAGAAACGTATCAATATCGATACCAGGGATATCAACCACTATTGTAACCCCAATTAACTCTCTCTTTGTCCAATTATCATTAACTATGACATTCACTTCACATATTTCACCACCTATATAATTGAATAATCACTGTAAAGCATTTAAAACGAACACATTTAATTAAAATAATCATATACCTCTTTGTAGCAGGAGCCATACCAATCTGTGGCCTCCAATTCCTATTCGACGCCTCATCCAAATCTTCTGGTTTTAAGACCCGAGGTGGTGGTTTAGCCCCCTTGAGCCGAACTGCAGGAAATATGAAGCCACGTGCATACTGTGGAGGTTTATATTTCACACAGCAAGCGGAATTATCCTCCAATGTGGGTAGAGCGTGAATAGGTGAATCCAATACACCGCCCACCTCGACGGCAATGTCCGACGACAAAATTGTTCCGCGAACTCCATCGATAGATACCGCTACCTCCGTATCTCCGTCCATCTCTTGATCGTAGACAGCTTTCAGTAGCTGATAAGATTTGTTATAAACTGACACGTAGAGGCGGTCATCACCACGAATGTTACGGGCTTTTTCAGCGTTCGTCAGTTTCTTATAGTAAGGTTTGAGGGCAGCAAAGAGACGCTCCTCGTCCACAAACGGCAACAACGCCACACCCTGCCACGCAAATTTCTTGCCATTCAGGTCAATTTTAAAGTCTTCGGGATATAAATCGATAATCGCCGATTCAGGATCGCTCATTAGTACAGCCCATGGTTCGGGGACGTGCTTGGAACTAGCAGCAGGAAACACCCCCATGAGCTGTTCCAGGGGATTAAACTGTTAAGAAATAAAAAGATAAAATTAGTAATATATGGCTTAAAAGATGCAAAAGTGGAATATAGAATATTCCTGATTAACAGAATAAAAGTTACGAGGGTGGTTTGAATAATCCGTGCAACATCAAGAGTGTACACTATTGCTGCGTATCGTAATTATTCGTAATTATTATTGATAGTGGCACCTCTTAGCAGAACACATCCCAAGTTTCTGCCAGATCGGTTTATTTTGTTTGCTTTCGTTTGAATCGAAGGGGATTTTCAAAACATGCATGAAAAAAATTAAACTGTGATATGGTGATATCCCTAAGATGGGTGCAGCAAATGCTCACGAAACGAAATCAGTGAGGTGGCTGGCTTGAAGCTTTTACAACAAAATCTGCAGGACACCACAAGAGACCTCAGCCAAAGCAACCGTCTGAGTTACAGACAGAATGACTAAAACGAGAAGGTGATTGCAATTGCGAAGGTTTTACAGACTTGGGCAACACGTATTATTCAGAAGGTATCAACAAACTGAAGATGTCGACAAATGGATACAACGGATACAATAAGCTGGTAAAGATCTAGAAGATGGAGCGACCACTTTAAAGAGGCAGATTAAATCGAAGTGTAACAGGCAAAATTGCCTATACAGAAAGAAGAAATTGTTGCTTAAAAGTTTCTTACCGGTTTAGTATCCATTTCAAATTCTGTACTCAATCCGGAAATATTAACAAAATCTGAGGCGAACGGCGCATAATGATAAGGGAAATACCATTTCCAGGATGCACAACCTTGATAGTAGTACCTCAGGACCCAGCATAATCCTTTCACATAATGAAGGGCAACATTGTAGCGAAACTCCAAATTTGTGGGCATCACGTCAAATTTACTCTCATAGTACCTATCCTTGAAGCCATCTTCCCACAGTCGAACCTCATCATGAGCTTGATCATCCTCGTCGGAATCTTCAGCTTCGTGCTTCCGTTTCGGTGCCCTCGTCTGACTACCCTTTGTATCTTCAGATTTGCTATCAGTTGGCACAAGCATCGATTCTAACGCTTCCTGTGCATTTGTCGGCCGATGTCTGGCATCTGTATGCATTCCAGCCTTCCGGATTTGATATGCCTCCTGACGCACATTTGTCAGGGCCTTCTCCTTCCCGATTTCTGTCGGCGCAAACTGCGTATTTTTAATCAACGACCAATTAGGTCGGTTTTTATTAAAACCACCTCCGCCACCACTCTCACGGCGTTTCTTCGCTTTTTCTCGAGCCTTGAAATTAAGTTCATTCTGCTGCCTCCGCTTGAAGATCTCATCCTCGGCCTCGCCCAACTGGGTCATGATCAACTGAACGCGTTCCAGATTGACATCGCCGCTGTTTGTTAGCCAACCACCAGTTTTGTAAACGGCGTCCTTATACAATTTGATTAATCGATCAATTGCACCTTCGCGAATTTCCAAACTTGGTAAATGTGGTAAAAAGTCGTTACCGACAAAGAAACACATGAAAACCCAGTCGTCTATAACGCGTTCAAATTCGTACGGGAACGGCAGGTTGGGCATGAGTAAATCTCTTTCTAAATATTCCCTGAGAACGTTTAGGCGCACGAAGATAAACTCGTTTTCCGCACCAAATGCAGTCGGAACGTCTGCTTCGACTGCTTCTAATCCCATGCATTCTTTCATTGCATGACCTGCGAATATAACAATTTTAAAACTGTATAAAACTTTAAAATATATGAGTAGATATGTACTCTAAAACCATATATAATTAAGTACGGCAAATAAAGACAAATATTAAGGAAGTTGGGGGTAGTAGAAACAAAAAATAAATAAACAATTACAATATTCCAGGAAAGGGCTCCGCATACGCATATTTTTGCAGTATTTAGTTATTCGTTGCATGTGGCAGTGCTTCGAAATTAGCAGCATTATGAGTATAAAGTAAAAATTATTTGATATGTTTATGCTTTTCAATAGTAAAAGGCGCCAATAATACTTTTCATACTTTAGGAGTCTTACAAGAAATCTACATAAAATTGAGCATGGATTGCGTGATAACTCAAAAATTAACTCACCACTTTCAAAATAAACAAATATCAGCCGCAATATTGCGATGCTGCAGTTAAATAAACCAATGGCAATAATTGTAAGGAATCCTCATTTTTTTAAATATGTATAGGTATAAGATACATATTTCAATGTTAATTAAATATTTGCTTTACAATTTCTCAAACAATATTGTAATATAAAATAAAGTAATAAAGTTGTGGTTGCTTACTGATAAGGAGACAACTTGTCGCGGAAGCGAAAGATAAAAAAGCGTGATAACCAAAGCTGGTACCTCATCTATGATGTCAAAACTTTTGATCGCGCTAGCCGAAACCTTAATTTCGCGTTAAACGAGTATTACCTGTCCGTTTTCAACATTGAACTAAAACATATACAGAATATTTGTAAATTACTACAATATAACTTAATGGAAAATGTAACCTAGACCTATAACTAGTAGCCTACGTTACTTGTAGCAAGCGTACGTTAATTGCAACGTAACCTAATCTTAAATTAAAACTAACCTACAAACATTATCTATAAAGGGCAAAAATTCAAAATGTTTACATTACATTCGCTATCTGTACATTTATAGTAGAAGTCACACAGAGTATTTGATTTTCATTAGAATTGTATTGTATAATAGTTTGGTATGTCCTATTATAATTTAATATGTCCTTCATAATTTAAATGTTGTAGATGGAAAATATAAGTGAAATCCAACATTCCATTGAGCGGTAGGCAACCAAATACACCACAAGTTAATTCCTCCAAAATATAAAACTTACCCAGTTGTCCGCACAGTTCACACGGTTTCGGTTGATTCATCTTTAATTCTTCTCTGATGATTGTAAAATTGGGTTCATGAGTAGCCAGTCCCAGCATAATCAAATCGGCATCAGCCCCACATAAACAATGCTGTGTGTTTGGGTCATGATCGGGTTGAGCTACACAACAAACAAATATTTAGTATAAAACATTTTTATGTGTATTTTCATATTACTACCTCTTTGTTTCCTAATATAATCCATAATTTTATGTTCACCTTCTCCAGGCACATTGGCATCAGACAGTATCACTTTAACATTCTTCCAACCAGGATCATTATTGAGCCTATCATGAATGTAATAATGCAAACACTGTGATAGTCTTTCCATGAATGGCGTGCCAGGTGTAATGCAGTTTGAGTCAAAATGTTCACCTTTCGGCTTCGGCGGCGGCAACTTCGCTCCCGTCGATAACAACTCCTCTCGCATTCTGTCAATCTCATTCAGTTTCTCGACGGTTTCCTTAGAAGCCCGGAAACGTCTAGATCTCTGCTGGTTCATCTTGGCCCTAGGCGCAACACCATCAATAGCCATGTACAGCACCTTTCTAGGCCGGACAATTTTGAACAATCTATCAATACATTCGAAAATCGCAACCATCATCTCGTCTTCATTGCGTGGCGCTGGTTTATCCTCAGGATGCGTACAAGGATGTATAATGCCATTCATGTCCAGGTAGAGGTTGTCAAATTCCACGCCGTTCGGATTCGGCTCCGACGAGTCGATGGGAATGTTGACGCCATTTACATCTACCGTCTGAGGGCGAAATAGTTATAAACAATTAGTTTCAACCGCGTGTATTTGGGTAATTAATTATAACCCTACTTTTTGTTCGACGCAGTGCACGATAACGGAGGGATATTTGCGTGTGAGCCATCTGAAGAATGCAGGTACTCCCATGACGACGGCAAGCCAACGGAAGCAGGATAGACGATACAATGAATTTACAACAATTTAAACTATGAAACACATGATTTAAATGATAATCGAGATGAAACATGCGTGATTGTAAACACACAATGCGACCCAGGAAGCGTACTTTAGTGCAGCTACCAAACGGCGGAAACTGGAAGATGGCAAAGTAGAGAGCTTTATTGTTTGTATAAAATGCCGTGAGATGGCGTAGGATGTAGTACGAGGTGGATATATCATATGAAACTGATTATCATAGTTTGTTATATTTTCTACTCATGTTTATAATATGCACAATGTATCAACGATTTTGATAACAATTTTACAAAGTTATATTTTACTAGTTTACTATTATATTTTACACATTATTCACTCGTATGATGTGTTGCACAACTTGTTATACTCATAAACAATCTATAGCATTACATGCTCATTGTGCCCAACACTAAATTACTATATATGTACGTATTTCGTTTCCTTACATAATTATGCTTTGAGATTTACTTTCTGGCAATTAAAAGTTAACAGAGTACGCTAAGTTTCCTAAACCTTTTTTTTATAAATTCATTAGAAAGTTGTAGTTTCTTTAAATAATTTATAATAAATCAACCCAAAGCCTCTAAATTTTAAATATTTCCATCGTGGGGGTTCTGCAGCAGTGATGGCTATTTGAGGCGTTGATCATCATTACCTAGATATTTTATAGTAGTATTTCCTCGGTCGCTCCGTATGGAGACATGGATCAAACATACCTCCCTTATTGTTACCTAGCAATCGGGGTCCAGTCAAAATCTTGTGTGGTTCCCCATAACTGTTCATTGGCACTAAATGATGCAGGGGGATTCCCCTCTCCGTCTGAGATAAATCATATTTGCTCTGGGTAAGGTTGGTCATCTTGCCGACAAAGGAAAAGTGAGACGTGGGGTAGGAACGCAGTGTTGTATGTTGTTTATAGTTGCCTGATGAATCATATACCTCAAACGGGCAAATGGACAAAGATCTGATAAAATAAAACGTTATGCTCTTTCCGCATTCGTAAGAGTTACAGCAATTTCGTATACTCTTGACGAAACGTTCGTTATAATATACTAATTATTTAGTGTTTGGTGGTCTCGCCGATAAGGAACGGAATGAATATCTCCCTCCATGGGCGCCCCCCCCCAGGAAACACGCAATTTTGTTGCTTTTCTAGTTTATTTTACAAAATGTACTGTAAAGTTACGTTTTGTTATACTGGAAGGACGCATAGAACGTATAGATACAAATCGAGGACGAGAGGGTAAAGGGAGAAGATATCTGCTTTCGTTAATTTATTAAGCTTGACAGAGATGGCAGTCACTACTCCTAACAATAAGTATTTTTAAAACTTTTATCATGATTTGTATTAGGCTTCATTTCAAGCTCGAAGAACACTGATTATCTATATAATTTCTCTGCCTTTGGCCGCCTAGAACATTTATAAAAAACGACTCCCTTACATTTTTGCTGGTTCTGCTTTTTTTGGGGAGCGGAATTTTTACCTTGACATGATAATATTCAAATATATCAAACAATCGACACATTTCAAAGTACTTTATAATATTTCAAATACAATCCTCCGTGAGGTCCGTCAAACATATTTATGCGGCATAGGAAACCTCCGTACATCTTTCGTTTTTATACGTAAAATTTGCGTCAAGGAGCCCATGTTTGCTATACGTTAAATTTTGACTGTGTTGTGATTGTGGTTGTTGTCCACCCTGTACTAGAGAGTTCCTAGGGATTCCCTCTCCACTCCCTGATGATCAAACAAATACAAAAAACTTAAAGTATAAAATATTTTCCATTTTATCAAAGAAGGGGGAAAGGATGGCCGGCTGTGGGCTGTGGTACATGGATGTCAAAGAAGCATCCGTATTGATTCTCGATATCTCAAACAAGGGTGTTCCCATTGAGACATATTAAAAAAAACGAGACATTCAATTTAGCAATACTTCTAGACCCGAGATAAATTGATAAAAGCTATCCCACCAAAAGCAGGATGTCTGCGCACCTTATATTTGTTCCACCTGTTTAGAAATATCAATGTTAAATGTGCTTATCGAATCAAATGATACAACATGCTAACGTAAATCGTTTCGATAGCTTTCGTGATACTTACTAAAACATGAGAGAAAACAAACACAATACTTCGGTGCCTCCATTTTTATTTCGAAGTTAAGTTATGTCAACAAAATGATTGATAACTACCATCAATTTTGCCGTGTTACCAATCTTCAATGGTAAATATCCATTTTCTTTAATTATTGATTCCACTTTTTCTGAACTGTTTTCATGACATTTCTAATTTATTTTGTAATATTAGACTTTAGCAATGAAGAGTTTTAGATATAATTGGAAATACGTCTCGGTATTATATATTATAAACCAATTCTGAGTAATAGTTATCGCGTAATGACTCAAATATATAATGACTCAAGTAAATTTATACATTCCCGCAAATCTGACATTTCCGATCCTTATATCTTCAATTATTTCGTATGAAATTTCGCTTCATATAAAAACACAAGCAATATATAGCCAGACCTTTTCAGAAAGCTCTAAAAAAGCTCAGGCGGAACAAAAAAAAGGTTGGGTAGATGTTTTTACTCCGCGCATAACTTGGTGATTATGGTCGTAAAGTTTCAACTCCTAAGTGGTCCTGTTTCCCCCCGGCCAAAACCGGTCCCTCTCTATTCACGCTCGAGCAACCTTAGAGAACGAGCGCGAAAGCGATATAGCTTCACACAGCTCATCATCAGATAACGGTGCTGGTGGGTATGGATCGATGGCGAACCGTGCGCTAGACGAGCAACAACCGTATATAGCCAAGCCGACGCAGTTGCTGTGAGACCCACCCGGTTTTGTAGGCGCCCAATGATCACGACAACAGCGCGTCCGTCGTCGTGGCAACGTCGCGCCACGTCGCCCACAGCCTGGCAACAAGGATATGGAATTAAAATACAAGTAGGCTTAGGGACTGCTTTCGAAATAGCGAGTGCTGTGAGGCGTAATGCAATTCCAACGACCCATTCCACTGTTTAGTGGCACTTGATCCCTACTCAACCAAATCACAAAAGCTGGCATCTGCCAGAGTCTACAATTTACAGTTGGCCTACGCCCTACATTCCTCTATTCCTGCTAATCCTCCCAACTTCCTTCCCTCCAGCTACCATTTCGTCAAACTTCAAAAAACGACCGTCGACTCCAAACCAGCATTTTAAAGTAATGGATATGAATTTAGGCAAGTATATTTACAATTACTACGCTTATATATTTGTAAAAATGAGGATAGTCTATAAATATGCAGATGCAGAATAGACATATATATATATACTGACAACATCGGGTCGTAGCATAGCCGACTATAATTAGAGAGTGGAAAAGTTTTCAAATATCAAGTTGAGATCCAAGTGTGCGATTGCGGAATATTTATGCTGAGAGAGCTCTGTGGTTGTTGGTGTTGGTCTGAACAACCGGTTGGCGTTGTATACATACACGTCGACACATTGGTACGCTACCACTACGAGCGTGACGTGACCTCTTTAAATAAACCAGACGATGCCATTTCATGCGCGTCGGAGGGGAGCCCGCATCGCCTCCTCTCATCTTTCATCCTTTTTTGTTGCGTTTGTAAACGTGGCGCTAGGTTTCGATTGATGTGGGCAGCATGTGCACTGAATTAATAACAACTTGCCTAATGGTAGTCACTCGACCGTTTTAATTTAGGTTGGCCTTGCATATCATCGTGATTACTTATTCTTTTCAGGTTTTATTACTCATTCTAACATACCATACTCATTACACATACATATTCATATATAGATATGCTAACTCTAATTCTAGAGACTGATGTAAACTTCATAAACGCCACTAACACGCTTATATATATTATGTTTGAGTTTAGTAGATATATTTGTAAGTCTTAAGAATATTTATGACTATTCCCTTTCTCATTTCCAGCTTCATATACGTAAAAAGTAAGAATATAGCAGTAAATGAAAGGCATTTGGCAAATGATCAACATGAAAGCAAACATTAAAAGCATTTATTACTGCTGATAATTATGGTTATCATGTATCGCATTACGTGCTTTTCGCCGGCAACCTAGGCATAAATTAGGTTGCGGCGCGTGATTGCCGTTCCATCCCCACCGCGCCACGCCGCTTGCAACCGATTACCATATCTCTGTCTTTTTTCGACTCGTATTAATTGCTCGCGATGGTTCGTAAGTTATTCTGATATGTTTGGGATTTGTGTGCGTGCGCGATAAATGGGTACGCTATTCCCCCACCGCTTTCGACCGACCGCACAGCCAGGTTACCGTCGTACAGCTGCAACAAAAATGCTGCCACATTCACCCATACACATGAATCGACCAGACTGTGGTGCGCGCACCATCTCGCTCGCACTTGCGCCTGGATGCTATGGTGCGGCGCGGCTCGCACGTTTTCGGATGCCTGAGAGAGGGGGCCCGTTACAGACCCTGCGGTTGCTGGGCAACGCAGCGTGTAAATTTCTAAGCGCTGGCAGGTTGCGACTGTGCCCCTGCCCTAGGCTCCCCCCGTTTGCCTCTGCCCCTATACACCACCATCCCCACCACACCCCGCGGGCGTGCGGCTAGATGGTAGGGCCACCTATCCCCTCCAAAAGCACGAGCGACCAACGCGTCAAACGGTCGACCGTGAGGCATGTAGGTCCCAAAGTGGGTTCGAGTTTCCTTGGCCGGCCCGTGTGCACGCGCAAGACCCGCGGCGCAGACCCGCTTTTGAAACACATCGCACATTGAATGCGTTGCCGCTGCTGCCGTTGCCCGCTTCAACCGCTTCTCTCTGCACGTCGCAAGCTGGCTGGCAAGCAAGCACACAACTGGCGCGCTGTTTTGCGTTTGTGTGCACGTTGTGTGGTGGTGGAGCGAATGTGTTTGAAGACGTAAGAATTCAACTCGCGCGGCGCGGTTTAGACCATAACGCAAACAGAACGTACGCGCCACAACAAACCAACCAAATAAATCAGGTTGCAACTGTCATTTGGTTAGGTTGCTGAAACCTGTTAACCACGATTGTTTTGATCATGCGTGTAAGTGTCGATTGCCTTTAAATTGTCAATTGTCATTAGTATTTGTCACTCTTAAATTTAATTGTTTCGTCAAATTTAATTGTTTGTTTATTTTAATTATATTATTTATATTTTAAATTCTTTTTTTACAGTCTAACAACCATGGTTCACGCAAACAACGACTTTCCAGAAAATCAACAAGATCAATTAGGTAGGTTCAATAATTTATGGTATTCATTTTACTATTAATGCTTTCTATTATTAAAGTTATTCATCCTACTATTAGAGTTTCTAACGCTTAACTTCCTATTGTAATAGTATAAAATTTAAGAATTGAAGAAGTTTTACTATTTTTTTCGTAAATAAAATGTGAACAAGTGTTTAACCATGACTTTCTGCCATCGATAACAAATTTATCAACGCATGTGTACAATTGCCATTTGTATGTAAACAGACACAGGTAGTACCGAGAAGTGTCTCGAGTGCGGAATACAATTCACAACCGCTGAATATCTTTTGGAACATCTGCATCGTCATCATATAAAGCAACCACGGGTGGTTTTGGTACGGCACACGGTTGATACACCATTGCCAATCAAGTTGACGATTAAAGGCACGAAGGGCGAAGGTTTTCGAATTGTCCCCGCGAAATCACCTGCCCTTCCTGCCGACAGCGCCGGCTCGCAAGAGATTGTTGTTGGGCCATACAGTCCCGCCGGCATAAGTATGCAGGATACCGAGTTTCCAACAATCGATGATGTCGGCATGGAGGAGACGGATGGCACATTGAGCAGCACAACTGAGGAAGCCAACGACTGTCAAGATACGCATGTCCCTGGAGGGGAGCCCACCCCTCCGCCTGATACCCCGGAGTTGCCGAAAATTCGCATCAAAGCCGGGTTGATACAAACGCAGCCATCTGCGGCGGCTAGACGAGCTTCGAGCGAGATGATTTTGGAGGAAATTCGCACGCCGTCCGTATTGGAGAATGAGTCCCTGTCGAGTTTGTTTACGAACAATGATCGGGCAAAAGATTTGGGATTTACTACTAGTGATCCTGATTATTCCCAAGATATGTCAATTGTAAGTTTTGTTTATTTTGATTTGTTTAATTATTTTTTATTAAGTTTTTTTTGCTTATTTATTTCAGCAACCTTTTAATCCAACATCGACCGCCAGCGCACTCCTTAATAATAATCCGCTTGCGACCATCAGTGATATGCAGCAATTGGCTCATCAGGTTTCACGTCTTCAGCCCGCCAATGGTATGCATCAACAGAACGTGCTCATCAATATTCAACAATTTCAACCACCGCAACCGCAACCACCAGTGCCGCATTCGTATCCACAGATGTACCCACCACAACAGCCAGCGCCACCTATGTATCAACACACCGTCCCGCAGTACCAATATCCGTAAGTTGCATTTTGTTTTCACAGATACTTTTAATTGAATCGCACGCATATTATCAGAATAGTATTCTGAATCGCACTATTTTTATCGGATGTCTGTAGTAAATTCAATAATATACAATGTTAGCTATATTGCTATTCATGCCAAAGATGAATCACACTATTTAGCAAATCAAAGGACGTAATTATATACATTTCCTCGCAATTTTCGAATAAGAGACAAATTCTAACGCGACATGGTCCGCATAAGGACTCGATTTCATCAAAGGAAAAGCGTGGCATGAGTAATGGGGCGGGGGCTGTTGTAGGATGTGTGTTGTGATGAAGGCGTGCCGCCAAAAAAGTATGTTGTATCGATACTTTTGCTCCATTCATTGTTACTTCAGATTCTCAGTGCCCCAAACAGGATCCCTGTTTGTCTAATTGTGTAAAGATTAGGCAAAAATACACACCATTCGATTTACTACGAAATTATCTATAAAGTCAAAACATTATCTAAAGTAATACTATTTATGATACCAATTTAATGATACTAACAATTTGAACATGAAAAGTAATGAAAAACTTGAATACTCGAGGAAACGCGTGTTTTTTTCCTGGACTATAGGTTAGTTCTTTCTTTACTGCTATATATATACTTCTATATATAAGGGGGTGTTTTTGTTATTGAGGCGCTGTGCATCGAAACCCTGCAAAAGGAGGATAGAATCGATATACCAACGGATACTAAGGGAGGGATCCCTTTAGACCCAAGACCTTTAACTTATGTTGGAAGTCCTGACATAGGCCGATTGCAAGGGAAAGAACAATATATTTTCGCGTCTGATTTTTAGAAATGAACTATGATTGTATATGGAATACACTATGATAAATACTCTCACTTATTTGTGCAGCAATTTTATAATTGAAAAATTCTAATTTTGTCGATTGTTAAAACACTTTATCAAAATGTTTTATAAAATATTTGATGGTACGTGACGTTGAATCGGTTTTACCATCCGAGGTCTAGATGACTCACAAAATGTAGTTTATTCGGTCGCGGTTCGGTGCCACAAGGGTGCCCCCCCGTAGGTTTGCCAAGGTTTATGTTACAACTGATTTAACTCGTCTATAACTGACTGGACTCCATTGTTATCCCCATTACAACAGTGCGGGATCTGTTTGTTATTGAGAAGTTATTAAAATAACTGAAATGTTGAAAATTTTAAAATGGTTGAGTATCGACGATTTGATCAGAGCATATTAGGTAGATCTGCAGTCTTGTTTCATTTTTATATGTTAATAAACAAATTTTCTTTATTTCCCGTGGAATCTGTCACGTGGAGTGAATGTGAGTCAGGGGTGGTAAATAGTAGGATAAAATGTCAACTGGAGTGGCGCCCATTTCAAATTTCATTAGTGGTATTTTGCCACATTTAATTTATGGCTTTTGTGCCTTATAGAATTCTCAGATTTTCATATTGTAGTAAAAGACACAGTTTAAACTCGGGGGAAACATATATTTATAGTACCCTGGTCTAAATGAATACATATAATTTTTCATCATGTTCACATTTTTAGATTGCATTTTTTAATTTCAAACTTCTGTAATGTTTTATCAAAATTGGTAGTTCCGGTTTAGATAATAAAAACATATTTATTAAAAAACGGGCGTTGGTAACTTAATTACTTCATTTTTGTAGAGGAAATTGACATACTTGAATATTATTGGTTTACAATCAGACTACGTAGTCTGAAGGAATCGATTCGAAGTAGTAGAAATGAGATTAAAATAGTATCTATAGTAGAATTTTGATGCATCAGCAAAATAATACCAGTGATCGTTATCTAGGAAAAATCTATATTTCATCGTTAACTGAAACAGGGACGTCCCCTTATACCAACGCAAATAAGGCTCCTAAAACGGGGGCTCCCCCTTGTGGCTTTGCCTGCTGCAAAAATATATTCAGCGCGTTACTCACCGTTTTAAAATTTCGCTGCATATAAAAGTATCGGGGCACAGTGGTTGGAATCACTGGTCTTTCAACTAAGGATATCAATATCAAAGGATATCAAAGGATATCGCTTTCGTAATTGTAGAAATTAATCTTGACCTTTAATTGATTATCAAAGGAAAAATCGAGTGAAGTCGATTTTTCCCACTTCTCGATTATCGACCGTTTCTGTGGATCCTTCCGATGTGTTTGTCTCCATTGTTATACTTTTTATATACTACATATAGCATAAAACATTGCTGATTTTTTCTTTAACATGTGTTGAAGTGATGTGAATATAATCATAATCCTCGCACTTGAAAATGTATGATTAAATTATTATCAAAGTAGATTAGAAAATAGCTTATATTAACGGAAGTATCCCATTTGATAAAATACACTAATTTTCCCATTCTATGCAATGCTTCCCCCGCGGGGAAAAGGTTATCGCTTTCAGTCCCCTTGGAAAAGCACCATTTTTCCATATTAAAAAAAGGAATATTGATTATTGTCGCTAATTGGATTCTAAATGATTGCATACTCGTTCTTGGAAATGTCACTAGCAGTTTGAGGTGCACTCATTCAAAAGTTAGTCAGATCTATGCTCTATTTTATAGTTGCACCAAGGCAACCGGCTGGGGTATAACGTTGATTTTCTTGCTTGACAATATAAAATGACGATTAGCAAACTTATATTAAGAGATTTTTTATCATATCGAAAACTTAGTTACTGCCTAACTAATGTAAACTGCAGCATGAGTGTAATAGACATGTTAAAAAAATATCGATATTGATAAATATCGATATATCGGCATCAAAATTTCGATATTTATCGATAATTTCAATTTCCATAATATCGATATCGAAATATTTAATATCGTTTTGACATGTCATTGACGTAGCCACCATCTGAGAAGTATTCTAAGAAGTTAAAATTTGGCAATTTTAGGTATCTGCATAATAATTCTTAATCCATTGATACTTGTTGGAATCATGAGATTAATATCAACATCGATTTTTTACTAGTATTGCTATTATTATATTTGGTGGAAAGATTGATAGATCTATATATGTATTAGTATTATTAGTATTAGTTTAAATATCGATTTTCGTCGTTATCATAAGATTAACAATAACAAAATCACGGATACAGGTTAGAAACACTGCTGAAGCCGGTGTAAGAGTCCAAGACTCCATGTGAATTAATGATCACTGCAGATTGTTGCGAAATGTAATTAGTCCTGAAACCCATATACAGATGGAGGTCCTGTGGAAATTCGATTTGATCGATATTGACAATATCGATATTTCCAAGACGATATTTCGATATCGATATATCGAAAAATTGAAAATATCAATTTCGACAAATATCGATATTTCATCAGCGAGAATATGATAACGAGTCGATTTGTTATGATTTCTGAGAATATTACATGGTCTGAAACTGGTAATAACCAGAAATTAAGCGATATTTCTTTTTTTGGCATACAATTATTATAATAAAGATAAACAACAAGAACACAATATATGTAGGACGTGTGTAACCACTACATGTCATACTATATGTAAGCTACCTCCATGATCTTAGCCCAATGTAAAAATTGGGTTAGCACAATTTTTGGTGTAGCCATAGTGTTACGCGTATCCCAGACTGAGAACCGATGTATGAGAGTAATATTCTTACAACCATCTATAATAAACATGATTTCATAGCGAACGCAGGAAGCCCGATTTGGATAAATT
Source organism: Mimaenictus wilsoni (assembly GCA_027575185.1). Lineage (NCBI taxonomy): Eukaryota > Metazoa > Arthropoda > Insecta > Coleoptera > Staphylinidae > Mimaenictus > Mimaenictus wilsoni. Next base: position 21,592 of record JAODAC010005546.1, read on the forward strand.
TTATGATGTGGTTTTATCAAATCATTCAGGAAGCGATGATGAATCTTTATACTATATCATTCACCTGCTATTTTACCGATATTATGAAACCTCTTTAATACCTGGTCTTTGCAATGAATTCTGATGTTTGGTCAGACTACACGAAGGTGCCACATTGTTTTCTCTGGTTTCCAACCATTTTCAGGAGTCATCGCTACCTTGCGTTCTGACTAACGAAAGCTGCATATTGCACATTGTGTTCCAATGAAAGGAAGCTGCATGTAGCCGGTACCTGCATGCACCTGCGGAGAGATAATATGACGGCTGCACTTGGCGCATGCAGCTTCACTTGCCATGACGGATCGCGTAATAATTTGTGATATGGAGCGGCATCGATGTGTGTAGGCCCCGCTGAAAGATTCCCACCCTAATTCGTATATCGGTGAAGATAGAATTGTACTTCAGATTATGCCTTTTTACAAGAAGTAAGTTAGTTGATTATCAGATTCATGATCATCAGATCATGTGCCCAAATATTTCAATACTCTTACATCACACAGCTGGTAAGTGTCGGCTTGTAGTCCTCTAAAGAAATATTCTATGTTGGTTCTTGACAATTCTTGTCAAAATAACATTGAGATAAACAAATTATCTGTAATTTCATAATTAAAGACATTATTTCCAAATTGCAGTTAACTAAAAGGGTAAATACAAAGCGCCCCACCTGGTGGTTGGTTGGGCTTATCTAGAACATGTCTTCGTCAGGTCTGGAGCATTATCTTTTCTCGTTCAGTTAAGTTTAATTCCTGATTTCTTTCATTAATTGCCAAACAAGTAAGTGAAAGCCGACCGTCTATAAAAGAAGAAATAAAATCCCATTAAAAATACTTCCAGAAATAAAGTATTATAATGGTACTTTATATGTATAATATTAACTGCGTGATCCCTGGTGTTCATATTCCACTTAAATTCATAAATAAAACAGGCGTGGTTCGGAAGAGAGGATGGAAACTATATAGATGAAAGATGAGTTTCACAAGCGTGTACTGTGTGGGAATGGATGGGATACTGGGGAGCACTTAGCATGGGAAGGAGTGAGGAAGGGGGCGAGAGGTATACGAGATAGAAGGAATGTGATCGTGGGGTGGTTGGTAGAGAGAGCCCCTCTGCTCTCTGGCAATGATATTCACCATTATAAAGAAGAAAGAAAGCTCGACTAGGGAAGATTACGAAGCGGGGGAGTGTGCAGCTCTGAAGCAAAATTATAGTTTGCTTAATTTTTGTTATTTTAACTTTGCAAAAAATATATTGTAACGTAATTGTGAAGATATGAACAATAAGGGTTGATTTATATATCCTAAAGAATAATTTCAGTAACCTTCACAAACTTACCAATTTATTATAAATAGGATAAAAGTCACGATTTATCTCACAATTACTTTATGTATCTTGATTTTTGTTGTGTGAATTAGTCTGAAAAGCGAAATAATGAAATATTGCTTTGAAATTCGTTTTCACTATGAAAATTCATAGCAAGTTTGGACAATACACCAAAGTCTTATTCATTGGTGAAAGTTCTTTTATACCATCACTTCGATCCAACGACTATTGTCTATGGGAATAAAAGGTTGCAAGGAAGGTTTGAACGAAAGGTGGATTTGATTGAATTTCATTCTTCTTTCAATGTAATAAATCAGATTAGGAATTTCACCAGGATAAATTATAGGAGATGAATTCAATGTAATCTTTGCCTGTAGACATTTGATCCTGGGACCTGGCGGAGGACAGTAATCATTGAACATGTAGATGTACTTAGTAACTTTCTCATGGGATGTTAATGGAATCAATAAGCACTACATAGTAGGGATGTCAACTTTTCACGAAGTATCGATACTTTTTGGTATCAATACTTTTGAAACTTCGATACTTTCGATACCCAAGTATCGAAGAAAAGTATCAATACTTATTGATATCGAAAATACACATTGGCGCCATCTGTTAATGTATTTTCAAATTATTTTTTACTCGTTACAGTAATATTTCAGTATATTATCAACCCCATTTTTTTGATGTTACTACATTTTGAGAATGAAAAATATCGCGGTCATTCTTAAGAAATAAAATTAATGCTTGTTAAATTACTGATTGAGCAAATTAAGGCTAAACTAAGTTTTTATCAAAAAGTGGCAAAATTTAAATGAATTTGAATTGTAGGGAAGTATCGATACTAATTGTAAGCAACAATGCAACAAGTATTTTAAAAACAGAATCAAGAATCGAAATTTCGATTAGAGAACGCTTACCATTCTAATTGGTGACTGTGATTAACAAATGGCCTCAGTGTGAGAGGCATGTCAAAAAGTATCGAAAATGACTGATTCGATACTATCGATAAGTATCGAAAATTAAAGTATCAATAAAATCCGAGAAGTATCGACATGTGGTATCGATACTTATCGATACCGATACTTTTTTTGACATCCCTACTACATGGGTTTGAATACGAATCGACACCTGAAGGTTCGATAGTTCCCCCCTCTTTGCGGCTGTCATATACACGATTTATATACTGTCTAGAACATTTGCGTTTAAGCCAAGACCTTTTCGCTATTGGACCGGCCGTGGGTCGATCTCTCGCAGAGATTTTCCCCCTTTCCCCTTTGTTTCGCCCAGCATGGAATGTATACTACTATGTGCACTAGCCTTAATACTGCGAATATCGAAAAATTATCGAAATTCCATAAATATCGATCACGACTGATAATAATAATCGCTAAAGGCGACTCTTATTAACAGCTCTGCTAAAACCATAAGCAACTCTAAATTATGTCCTAAATTTCTTCATATTATCAAGAATTTGATAATCGTGGATCAAATTCAAGGAAATTCTAAAAAGAGGTGAGAAATAAAAGGTAATTGGCTACATTTCGTGGAATAATCGACTTCGCAATTCGGTGCCAAGTTTAAAACTTCAGGCATATTTTGGTACAGTACTTTATGTTTTTAACAAGTAGGCTTTGGCAACTTTTATGATAAAATATAGGTGCCTGAAATTGTTTTCAATAAATAAATTGATAAAAAGGACCCCACGACTTGTGTGTGCGCCTTGGTAACCCCCATTCGTATAATCATTGTGAATAAGTTTTAATACTTTGTATGCCACGTGGAAACGTGAAACATAACAATTCTGGTTCAAATTTCGGATACAAATTTGGAAAATCTTGCGAATTTTGTATTGATCCGTGACAACACACACTCTATGATCAAGTTCTTCAAGATTTGCATGGAGATCCAATTATGACTCTATATAACTGAAATGTTCCCTCTCATTGGTTATTTACGCTTCCCCCAACTTTTCCTATTCAAAGTTTACAATAGCTCAAAATAATTTGAAAGGAAAATTACTTTATATTCTGCAAGTATCTACACATATTTCTTTCTTAAACAAAAACCATCAAAACGATTACAGTACGGAATAACATACTATCGATAGAATATTAAGAGTATAGTTTCTCAGTTTGATGTGTCATTTTTGTTTATTTCATATCTAGATCTGGAGGTCAAGTGTATTATCAACAACCTCCTCCCACATTGTATCCTCCAGGCCCACCACAAATGCAACAGCCATGCCCCCCTACTATGCAACAGCCAATGATGCAACCGCCACCAGGTGCCGTAGTGCGACATCAGACAACGAGGGGACCACCGCCACCTAACTATATGCGTGGCCCTGGTCCAGGACCACCTCATCAACATACTGGCCAACAACTGAGAGTTTCACAACCTCGCCCGAGAGGTGGTGGTGGCCCAAGGGTGCCTAGAGCACCAATTCTCCGACAAACTCTGAACAACGTACCAACATCATCGGCATCATGGAATAATGTGAGACCACAACATCGTCCGCCGCTATCTAGTATGAATGTCAAACGAAAAATGCCAGCACCCATGGGGCCTACCAAGAATATATCATTTGTGAAGAAGATGCGGATTGATACACTAGTTCCTGATAAAAATGATGACGCTGATTGTGAAGTTGTTGCTGTCACCCAGAAGAGTAGCAGTTTGCCTCAGATACAAAGTATACAGGTAAGAATAAAAGCATATTTATAGTTAATTCAGGGATTTTTTTTATTTCGATTATAAAGCAACTTTGGCGTTCAGAATATCAGGCCTATTATTTACACTCAAGTTTATAACATGAGGTACCGAAGGTATTATAGTGTTTCCAAACGTGCGTTCTGCGTATTTCCTTCGCAATAGTTAGGAAGGGGTGAGATTAAAACTGTGTTTAGCTCTGTTCGTTCTTTGGCAGAGACCTGATGTCCCGCAGGACACCTAGTTCGCCCTACACAAGTAATAGCACATACTGACACTAAACTCACGCATGCGTGGGAATTAGGCTGCTATCTTGGTTGGACAATATTGATTTTGACATTTCGTCTTTATTACGATTTGGGAAGTCTATATTTGGGTTCCGATACTATAAACATAGTCGGTGTAACCAAATTTTAGGTAGAATTCCCTAAATTATCGAAGATTTTTTAATCAAAAACGTAAATAGAAACTTAACTAATTGTAATACTGATTCGTTAAGGGTACGGGTGACAAAAAAATCGATAATTATTAATAGATATTGATTAATATTGCAATTTCGATAAGTATTGAAAGCATCGTTATCCAAGGTTCAGAAACTTTAGCCATTTGACTAGTTCCCCGGCAACTAACATGCAAAGCAGAATAATCTTTCGCATCGTTCAGTCACACCATACATTCAACAAATAGAACACATATGAGAACACACAGATTTTTAAATCTTAAAACAATGAATACTTTTTTAGAAATTACTTCTATTGATGTATGCAATTAATGAAAACTTGAAAATACTTGGGAAGGCAACTAATAGAGGACACAATAGATGTGTTTCTAAAAACGCTAAAACTTTCTAAAAAAATCTAAAAATCCGCATAAAGTATCAAGAATGAAGCTTATACAGAAATTAGTTTATTTAAAATAAGTAGGTTCGAATATTTTGGTTTGATTTTTTACATAGGTAGTTTTAACCAGCACTTTTTGCAATATTTGGGTTCTACTGGTCGGGATTTTTTGATATTATCAATTGACATTATGCAATTAAACTATCATAACATGTTTTGTTTATAGGGCAACGTCTCCGAACCTAGTAATTGCTCTCTACAAATTCCCGATGCTATTACGGTGACTACTATACAACGGGAATCATCTCCAGTGCAAAAGGAAGCCCGATCAGAAACAAATGATGTGGCGAATGTACTTGCCTCGCGCGGTATTACAGTAACAGCCGGGCCACGTCAAAAAGATCATTCCTCACCACCACCCGGAAATGCTGCCGCCAATTCGAACGCCGTATCCATTAATCTCAACAGCTCAGTGTGTATTATACCCCAGAAGAAGAAGGATACCGCAACGACGGTGGATTTAACGGATGACACACAAGATCCAAGCAAATCCAGTACAACCGAAGGATCCATGCGGCCGCCTCCACCACCAGCACCACATCAACAAACCGGAACTACAACGTTTGAGTGCCATTTGTGTCCGGCGAAGTTCCATACGTCGGCATTGTTGGTGAAACATCGCACCATGTATCATCGAACGAATGTTGGTCCCGATTTTGGCATTCCCCTGATTGATTTAAAGTCACCAGGGGTGACGAGACGCCTCACGAGCCTCGGGATTTTTCACTACATCCCTCTGCCGAACTCGAACTCAAGCGGTATGTTTGCGTTGCCTATATTGAGCGCCGACTCGAAAGGGGCCAACTCACATGAGTTGGCGTCTTCGATACTCACTCTGGGGCCGATTAAGCCAATCACTCCACCTCGCCCAATTGTGAAACGCGGTCGTAATTGGGAATAGTATGGAAAAACACATGTATACTCTGTTTAAAGTTTTTTGAGACTGAAATGCAATGGCATTATATTTTATTTATTGAACCGTTAGCACATAAATGAAAATATGTAAATATGTTACGTTTAATGAGAATTACTATGTAAGGAAAGAAATGTACAATGATTTTCCATGAAACTTAATTTTGTTACAAAAGCTGGTGGTTTTAATTTGTCTTATCCTACGACAATTCTTTTTTAGTTTTTTGAGAGTAAATAGTAACTTTATCGGGTGCTGGGAAACCTGATATACCAGGAGTAAAAATCTCCTAAAATTAAAGAATTTCGAGATATGTCATGATTATTTTAATTTTGGATTTCTAATATTTTCGTTTGTGGTAGTGTCAACAAAATTGAAAAAGAGATTGAATGAATGTTTCGGGACAATAATCATTGTTGGCAGTACCCTCATGGCGCCATCTTCTAAAAGTTTATCGAAGAAATTATCCTGACCACGATAGGAAACAGTGAGTAATTAAATCGATAGGAAAGATTTGGGGAATTTATGTTTGGTATATTATCCTGAGTACGATGGGCACCGCCACATCGTTGCTAAGGCCCCCTGAAAATTATCATTTATCATTTTTGTTGACTTTTTTAATAAAAGTACTGATAGAGATATTATTAGTTCTTGAAAAGAAATTTTGCAGTCTCACGATACTTATGGAAACAGATACTGCGCAATCATAATAGGGTTGTATTGATTATATGTATATAAAATTCAATGTTGATTTTTTAATTACTCTGGAAGTATTTTTGTAAAGAAGTGGGGGCTAGAACGTGTTTAAATGTCAATAAAGTTTCCTAATATTTTATATTATTTATCATATTATATGGTATGTCTTATTGGTCTACTAATATATAAATGTTTATCTTTATATCGTGGCACAGGGAAACAGTTGCAGCCTTAATATATGCTTTTCTTCATTATGTGTCTAAAAATAAAGGAGGGTAGGTGCTTTATATTAAATTAAAACGAGTAATATTTCGTTTTAAAAACTATTGAAAGGCCATCATTGAAATATGGCCCCTTTTGTAATATATTTATCTTTTCGGGAAACATTCCTAAATTCAGAAATCGCGTACTTATTTTCAAACCATTACCACTTTTTAACCGACATATTAATTGTTATCAATAAGTTGGGTAAACACATGTTGTTTCATTTTTAGCCAACTTGCCAAACATTTGGGAAAAAAAAGTCGGATATAAAAGCATGCTTTACACCCACCCATTTTTGGTTTATTGGATTGTAATGTTTCAAAGGTGTTCTGACCACCCCATGCCCACATTACAACTACCGGGAAGAGATGTTGCATCTTTTACACTTGTTCATGCACATATTTTGCCCCATGTTCTAGCCTGATCAGGATAGAAGGTGCCAGTCTATGGCACAATGTCTTATTATCTCGCCACCTTTCCTTCTAGCGAAAGAAAGGTGCATATCGCACCTTGTGTTCCGGGGAAAGGAAGTAATACCGGCAGAAACACCTGTCTTACGCAGGTCCGCGTGGCGTGCTGAAGTGCGCAATTTTCATGTTTTGGTGCTGGCCCCGCTAAAAGATCCAACTCCCTAACATGCTAGGGATGCTAGGAACTTCGGAAAATAAATATTCAACGTTATTTTTAACAACTACTTAATTTTTTGCGTACCACAGTCAATAGCTGGGTAACTTGTGACCCTCCGACATGACATTTGACATGCCCGTTCATAAAAAAGGCTGCTTTCCCTTGGTCTATGGTGTAGCTCCATAAATCGATCCTCTAATTAGAGAATTTTTCAATATAATATCTATTATGTGATTTTGTGATCGACTTTGGGGTGATCGGCCCACCGCTCTATTTATTATTTCTCTTCTTACTGTTACAAACTAGCTGTCTCCATTGTCACACACCCAAGATTTTCAGGTCAACCTCAACTTCGTTCATCAATGTTGGTTTTCCCTTTTTTCTCTTTCCTGTTGGTTCCCATTCCATGACGTTTCTTGCAACTGCACTTTCATCTTTCCGATATATGTGTCCGAGCCATTTCATTCTTTGCTTCTTAATGAATTTTGCTATTGTGTTCTTTCTAGGTTCTCCTCCAGTTATTTGTTAGTTTCTTTTCCGTATTCGTCCACCTTCCACAATGCTACCCCCAACTAGTTGTCTCATAATTTTTCGCTCAAAGATATTAAGTTTTCCCTCATCTACTTTGGTCATCTTCATTGTTTCCGCGGCATAGGACAATACAGGTCTTATTACTGTTTTGTATATTTTATCAAAATCATATACCCTACAAAATTGTAAGAATCATGAAAAATATTACTACATGATAAAGAAAAATCAACATTCATAAAAATATTGCCAATAATCCTTTGATGACTCCTTTCTCTGACATGTGACTGGGAACACACATATCTTACAGTTTATGAAAAGGACGAAATCTCAGGAAAAGCAACGTTTTTTCATCAATGCAGCTCCACCTGTTGTCATTGGCCTGAGGCGCAATTTGCGAAATGACCCCCACAATGAGGAGATGCGTCCTTTCTCTCACTCCCTTCCACACCTACACAATTTCGCCGTTTCTGTAGGCATTTGACAAGCAAGTGTGGAGCCACAGTGTTGAGCATCGCCAGCATACGAAGATGCGTGCAGCACGCCTGTACGGCGTACACGACGTCTGACACACAATCAGCTGTGTGGCCGAATGTAAAATGGCCGTGCTATACCGTCAGTTGGTCAGTAGTGTTACTGTCTATGCAGTGTGACTACTTTCGGCAAAAACACATCCACCATGTGATGGCTACACGGGGGTCGTACATTTTACACACCCAATCGATGCACAAGCGTGTGATCAACACCGGTGAAATGTTCCGATTAGGAAGTTAACCAGGTACGTACACCGATAATGCATACATATATAGATACCTAGATTCATATATGCATTATTACACCTACCGACAATATCCTAACTTTAAATGACTTCCGCACATAATGCAATTGCAATTTTTGTAAATTGTTGGCAACTTTTTCCTGTGAGCGTGAAAAAAATGCCTTGAAACTCCAGTATAATGTGAAATTATAATTACAATAGAGTTTGCGAAACGTGCAGCTATTGTTACAATAAACATTGTAATTCATTGCGAAATATAAAATTGTTTTATACCAGTATTGTTGCTGTATTGTTAGTATGCCACTAACGACGGTGGTCCCTATTGTTTTTGTAGGAGATGGTTCTCAATGTGGATCATCTTCAGCCAGTCGGTTTGGACTTGTGTCTCAAAGAATGCACAATCTACTTGAGTAACAACCCACACTGCCTAGTAATTCAATAAGTTAGCGTATAGGGGTGGTGCCGGTCGGTGTTCTGTGGAGCTGGTGGAGGAAGCGCGATGGCGACGATGATGTATCCGACGCTGACGAAGTCGCAGAGTATGCGAGCGAAGCGCAAGTCGGCCGTGGAGCTGCTCGCTGAGAGTAAGCCTTTCTACGTCAAATCTGAGGTGGTTCGTGATAACACGCAAGTGCTTCCCGTTCGACCGGCACCGAATTTTGCCGCCGGCAGCAGCGTTGGCTACGGCACGTACACCCGCAGCAAATCAGTAAATGTGACAGGACATAATATTAGTTATCGCCCAACGACTTTGCCACAATGTAAGTACATTTATCCGTCCTTATTTTATCATAATAATTACAAATATTTTCATATATATCTTATACATGGAAGTATTTTTAAAACAATTAGAGGGTTCAACGACAAAATATGATCCAAACATTTGTCAAATTGTGTTGGGCTTTTCGAACGTAGTTTATTTCCCTTCCTTAGATTCAGTTCTTGATGTTGGTTACTCTGCTCCTTAGATACGTGTCTCAGTCACATAATGTGAGGGGCGTATATATGTGCATACATCGTCAATACGCTCAATCGTTCTCACT